>JAKSZT010054532.1:1779846-1833476 GCA_026826555.1 Tolypeutes matacus
TTATGACACTCTATAGGGGCTGGGGGTGAGAGGGTGGGAAGCAGGAGATGGGAAGGCCAGGGGAGGCCCATTCCTATAAAGAACAGGCCCGGGGTGGGGAGGGGGGTAGGGGTTCAAATGTGAAAAGGACACTTGGGATTAGGCCCTGAAGCTGGAGGGGAGGGGGTGTGTGATGCAGGATGCAGGGCTATGGGGGAAGGGGGAGCAGGGCTTTGGCCAGGCCAAGAAGACTGATTTAATAGGCACTCCAAGCACACTTGGAGGGAGGTTTGTAAGGAGAAGTTTGGGGCAAGCTGGTAACATGCCTGGAAGACAGAGCTGGGAGGCTCTGACTTTTCTTCTCAGCTCTCTCTGTGTGTTCCTTGGGTCAGTCACCAACTCTTTCTGGGTTCCCATCCCAAGTGGGTGTCCTTGAAGAGAACAGCTGGCAGGAGGTCTGAGCGTCAGCACTTCAGAAAAGTCTGTCCTGGATCTGGGCTATTGTGCCAATAGGAGCTCCGTGTGGTCTTGGCCAAATCTCATGCTGGCCATAAATTTTTGAATGGCAGCCTAGGATGTCTTTGTACCAAAAAAAACAAAAAACAAACAAACAAACAAAAACCTAGGAAGATAAACGGATTGTTACAAATTCTGTGTTTGAGAAAAGAAATTCTTCAGAACCTGCAGAAGAGAAGCTCGTAAAGGGGTTCTTAGTCATGCTAAGGGGACTCGCTGGCCTAGATGGGCTGACATAGGGTGGGGTAGGAGGCGGGGACCAGGGGCCACCTCTTGTCACCCTCTGAAACCATCCTTGCAGCCACCATAGTTGCCCTGGTGGGCCATGGGAAACATTCAGGAACCATTCAGCTGATTCGGGGACATACGTGTGCTCTTTCGGAAAAGGAAGGAAGGCCTTGAGCATTTCAGATCTGATTTTGGTATTAACCAGAGGGCCGGATACTATTCTTACAGACCTATGTTCACAGAATTCATATTTGCTTATGTATCCCTTCTTCCTTCTCGAAAAACATGCCTGCTTCCATGTTTGTTTTCCCCTCGCTTCCAGACCACACAAGAACCTCTCATTCTTCTTAGAGTCGTGGAATCACTTCCCATCATGTGGCACCATCCCCCAATCTCCCCCTGGCATCTCTGAACTCTGCCTCCCCGGTGCCCAGGATCCACACCTGTGCCCGGCCCTCCCTCCTGGTGACGTGAGAAGGAGCCCTGAGCAGACCCACTCATTTCCTCCCAAGGACCCAAGCCCTTCCCCCTGCCCAGCCAGGTCCCTCTTGTGGACCAGTATGAGGTCCAGAGAAGCCACTGTCCTCACCTCCACCTTCTGTCCTCTGAGAGGCTCAAGGTCACCAAGGGTCATCAAGAATGGGGTCTGATGTCCCCGCTCCCCACAACTTCTCTGTTCTCACAAGGGATGACTTTGAACTAGAAAAGGAGATGAAAACAGCCCCTATGTCCCCAAGATTTGTAGTCCCATCATCAGGATTTCATGGTCACTCGGGTTGCATTCTGGTTTGTGTCTGATGGTATCATTGGCCCCCACATGACTTGGCAGAACTGGGCAGTAGAGAGGGGGCTGCTGAGGAATCTTGGCCAGCTTCTTTCAGGCACATCTTGAATGCAACTCACCTCTCTCATATGCCCCATTGCCCAGACCCATCTCTTTTTTTTTACTGAAGATAGTACTACTAATACGATGACTACTAAACAATTCTAATAGTCACCATTTCTGAGAGGATACTATGTTCCAGGAATTATTCAAAGCACAACGTTAACTCATGTAGTTCTTGCAACAACGCTATGGCATACGAGCTATCATCCTTTCCATTTTACAGATAAGGAAACGGAGGCCCAGAAAGGAAATAATAATGTGTCTAGGGTCGTACAGCTAGGAAGAGGCAGAGATGGGTTTCAAAGGCAGGTCCCTCTGACTTGGAATCCTGGGCCACTCCACCTTTGGGAGGGGCTATGAGTCTCCTCACAGTGCTAGTGAGGAAGTGGTTTGGAAGGGTGCTGAAGCGGTGTGTCCCTTATTCTGTAACAGTGACACATTGGTGCCCCTTCATTCCCTCAGACTTTTTAAATTCTTGTAAGGACATCTTGTATCCCACATAAGCAACCTGAATCTCCTGTGTCCCATCTAAGAAGACTTCATCTTCTCTGCAGATCCCAGGGCGATGGGGCAGAACCATCAGGAGAACATACACCTGGCCACAGCCCCCACCCCCAAAGCTCGGGGACAAAGGCTTCAGTGGCCACCAAGGTTGCGTTTGAAAACTTTCAGAGGCCTTAAGCTCTGAACAGACAGCAGGGCCCCTGCCCCCCACTGGTCATATATAATTAAAATAAAAAACAATACTAACCCATAAAATACGTGTAAGGAAGTCCAACAAAGCTTTGACTTTTCCCAAGACACTACTTTGGTACTTGAAAAAATATATCAAATTCTTTTAAAATTTCTCTCGTGCGCTCACTTGCTCATTCATACACTCACGCTATGCTGGTGCTTAAAACGTAGGCTGCCTGCCTACCCCAGAATCCAGCACTGTTGTCCTCACTATGCTGGCAAAGTACTATATTCTCACCTCTTCTCCAATACTGCCTTTTTGCTGAACTTCTGGCTCCAGAGCCCTGTCCTCCCCACCCTGTCTGCAAACCTCTTCTAACCTGCTAACCTGCCAACCTGTTGGAGAGAGTTGGTAATTAACTATCAACCACTTCTCTAAGTCTTGCTACCCAAAATGTGGCTGGTGGAGCTGTGGCCTTGGCATTAACCTGGGAGCTTATTGGGATGCAGAATCTAGGCCCCACCCCCAGGCCAATTCACTCAAAAGCCACAGTCTACCAGGATCCCCACGTGTTTCATAGGTACAGTGAGGCTGCCGCAATAAGGCAGTGGACCTCAAGGTGTGGTCCCCAGATCAGCAGCAGCAGCAGCATCTGGGAACATATTCTCAGTCCTCACGCCAAACCTATGGAATAGGAGTCCCTGGGGGTGGGGGCCTGGCAATCCTTTTTAATAAGCCCTCCAGGTGATTCTGAGCTGGAGAACACTGCTGGAAGACCCACAAAGCAGGAAGCTCTCCCAGAAAAGTCTTAGACTAGTGGATTCCTCCCTTCCCCCTCACTGAAGGTGGATACTAGCCAGTCTTCAGCCTGTGAAGGGGGTCCTGGACTGTCCTGATGATTATTTAGGCATCTGTGGCAGCCTCTGGGAAATGGTGGCAGGTACTTTGGAGGTTTCAGGAGGCTGTCCTTTATTGAGCACCTACTCTGTGCTAGGGGCAGCCAGGCACATTCACAGACATTTCTTCATCGAATCTTTAGACCATCCTGTGGGCCAAGAGTTATTCCCACCAACCACTTTCAAGAAGAGGGGTCTTCTGAGGCTCAGAGAGTTCAGGTGAGAAAGAGAGGGCTTACCCCCCAGACTGGTCAGAGTTCAAGTCTAATGCCTTTTCCATTAGATTTCAGTGCTCTAGTAATGAGAGCTAACTATATGCCAGGCACCATTCTAAGTGCTCTACCAACATGAAGTCATTTAATCCCCACTACTAACTCATTTTGTCAGATGAGGAAACAGAGGCACAGAGAGGTTAACTTACCTGCCCAAGGTCTCACAGCCAGTAAACAACAGAGCTGGGATTCCAACTCAGGCAGAACAGTGCCAAAGGCCTCGCCGGTAAAGCAGAGTTAATTTGCTGTCCCTTTAGAAGCCAAGCACAGGCCAGGCAATGGGAACAAAAGAAGGAGTTTGCTGAACTTGACAGGTTTATTGAGGTGGTTTATGTTTGATTTTCCCAATTTCCAGCTCATCTGCTTAACTCAAATCCCTTCCCTCCCAGGCAGTGTCAGCCTGGGGCTGAAGACAACTCTCCTACACAGTCCAGGGTTTCTCCCACATGACCATCTAGTACCCCCTAGGGTCCCCCATGACAATCACCTCCAGCTCAAGTTGGACTGCTGGGCTTCCTGCCCAGCATCCAGTTGGCTAGCCTGGGCACTCCCACCTTTAACCAGCCGGAAAGGCAAGAAATAGGACTCATACAGGGCCTGGAGTCCCCAGGGGTTGGGGTTAGATGAGAGCCAGATGGAAGTGTCTCCTCTTGGCTCCTATTACTCCCCATACTTTCCTCTCCCAAGTGTTATGGTTTCCTGCCCCTTTCTCCATTGGATCTGCCCAAGGAGCCAGCAGATTTCCTAGCCTGGCAGAGGTCCTCGGCTGCCAGCTTCCTGTACTGGCAGGTGTGACAATAGGCTGCTGGACAGCCAGACAAGTTGACAGGTAAGCTGGCCTTCATCGGAGTGCCTCAGGGCCACCGTCCTCCTCCCCTGTGGTAATGAGCGCTCTCAGCTGACATCTCTATGGTGATTGCCAGTTTACAAAGCCTTCTCAGAGCATTCTCTCAGTTAATCCTCACGAGCCTCCTTGAGGGAGGCAGACAGACCAGGTGAGGTAACTGAAGAGGTTCAGAGAGGCGATGCAACCAGCCAGAACTTATGCAGGCCTGCTTCCACTATCCCATTTCAATCTGAGGCTCTGTTAACGCCATCAAAAACCCAATTCTGTTCAGAAGATATTAAAGCAAGTTACTTGACAGATGAAGTGAAGTGGTTGGTACAGCTGAGACAACTCCAGGAAAAGATGGGAGGCCTGACGAAGTCCATGCTGGTCAGCCACGAGGATGCTGGCAGCCCTACTCTCTTGCATTTCTCTTGTATCTGGCTCTAATGGGAATGGGGCTGGATGAGCTGTTGTGGTCAGCCTCACTTCCCTATTTGCCCCCTCCCCTGAACCCCGCTCCTGACACCCCAAGTGATGGCCCCAAGGACAAAGGACTCTTTTAGTCCCTGCCCCGGCCCCTCCTGTTTCTCTCCTAGGTCCGCTCTTACCCCATCACAGCACTGGCTATTCTCTCCAGAATTCTGTTCTATTAGAGAGTAAGCCACCATCCTCTAGCTTTCCTCCCCAAATTGTCTCCTTTCACCCCCACACCAAAATCGAAACCTGGTATCGCCCTTCCACTAGATGCCTTGCCTTTGCTTTTGCCCAGCTTGGCTTCCAGGAGCAGCAGGAAGGCTGGCCCAGCCCTGGTTTGCAGTTGCTGTTTATGGCCAAAAGCTCATGTGCCTACATCCAATGCCCCCTCTTCCACAGAAAGCCATGCTATTGACTTAAAGTCTCCTCTCCCCTTTCTCAGAATAGAAACTGACCTCCAGAATATTGGCTGGCTTTCCCCAGTTCCCACAGTGTCAGGACCCCAGGATATTTTTCTCCACCCTGGCCCCCACTGGCTTCCCCACTGGCTTCTGCATCCTCATGGATGTCCCCTCCTGGATGGCCCCAGCTATCCTATGACCTCCATGATCTGCATAGCCTCTCTGTCAAAACTCCCTGTTGGTTTGACCATATCTTGAGCTTTGTCATTACTTGGGATGGCTTCTGCAACAAGATTTCCGATCAGCCCCACTCCTGAATCTAGCTTTGGTCCCAGTGCTTTACTTTGGGCTGAGTAACTGTCATTGACTAAATGAGAAAAAAATGAATTGTTTCCCATCATCAAGCATTTCAGTCTCTCCTCTCCACCCCCAACCCCATGATCCTGGCCCTCAACCCTCTCCAGGCCTCCCTAGCCTCCCTGCTTCATCTACTCTAGACTCTGGCACCAGCCATGACTATCATGACTTGAAGACATTCAAATTTTACACACCTTTTGCTGGTCCTGCCTTCTGCTGTCCTGAGCCCTAGCCAAATAGTTCCTAGCACTGACAAGTTTGCCAGCCTCACTGGAGGCCCTTGCTGACGTTCCATAATCCTTAACTCATCCCATAGCAACCCCCATTCCCATCCTTCACTTTCGTCATGTTCTAGCCCCACGCCTACATCCCTCCTAATACTTGGCTTCCAATTTTGCTAAGCTCAAGACTGTCCATCTCCGAAACTCTTTGTATGCCTTCCCTCCCAATCTCTCTCTCTCTCTCTCTCTCTCTCTCTCTCTCTCTCTCTCATTTTCTATCTTTCTCTCACTCTCTCCCTCCCTCCTCCCCTCTCTCCCTTTCCCCCTGTCTGCTAGGAAGACTTGCCTATCCTCTTCTCCACACCTAACCTCTAACTCCATCAATTATCCTCCTTTCTTTTGTATCTCCACCTCTCCTCCTTCTCTGAGTGCTATTTCCTCTTTAGCCTACAAGGATCCTCAGTTCTCCCCCATCCTTTTATAAAAAAAGCCCTCCTTTGACCCTGCTTCCCTCCTAAGCTATTACTTTTGCTCTTCCCTTCTCATCCAAATTTCTTGGAAGATTGTCTACTCTCACTGTCTCTGCTTTCTCACCTCCCACTCTCTCTGCAGTCCACTACAATATGTCTCCTCCCCTTTTTGCTTAAAATTGCTCTTTTAAAGGTCACCAGTGACTTCCTTGTCACCAGATTGGGTGGCCTTTTTCCATCCTCGCAATTGACTCTGCCAACTGTCCCTTCCTGCCATCTACTGCTCCCTTGGCCATGGAGACACTTAATGGTTCCAGTTCTCCCTGTGCCTCTCTTGCTACTCCTTAGAGACTCTTTTATTCTCCTCTGTTGCCACACAAGGGTCATTTTTTTACTCTAACTTCTGTTCTTAAAGATTTTATTTATTTATTCATTTATCCCCCCCTTGCTGCTTGAGCTCGCTGGGTCAGCTAACCACGCCGTGCGGGCAGGCTTGCCTTCACCAGGAGGCCCCGGGAACCGAACCCGGGGCCTCCCATATGGTAAACGGGAGCCCTACTGATTGAGCCACAGCCGCTTCCCATTTCTGTTCTTTATCTTATTTTCTCTATCTATTCTCTCCAGAGCAGTAATGTCCACTCTCTTACTTTTAGCCATTGTTATGATGTCTCATTCTTTATTGCTAGCCCTGATCACTCTTTTCAACCCTAGACCTGGATCGGAATGTACCTACTAGACATGTTCATTTTATGTCTGACAGGGATCACAAACTCAATGCATTGTTTCCCTCAAACCTGTCCCTTCTCATATCGCCCAGTTTGATTATTGGCACAACATTCTACTCAGCTTATAAGGTCAGAAATCTGGGAGTCATTGCTGCTTCCTTCCTTTCCCTCACCCCTGACATCTAAACTCAACATTTCTACATCCTCAATATCTCTCCAATCTATCCCTTCTCTCTGGCCCAGGTTTTTCTTGCTTTATTTATTCATTCTTTCAAAAAATGTTTATTGAACTCTTTGTAAGTGATGATCACTGTGCCAGACTCTGAAGAAACTATGGTGAACAAAGACAGTTGAGGTGTCTGCCCTCATGAAACTTACATTCTAGTGAGGGAAGTAGACAATAAATAAATAAATGTATAAAGAAACATGGAAGGAATAATTAGATTGTTTTCATAGAGATTAACAGGGAAGACTTACTTCAGATAGAGTATTCAGAGAAGGCCTTTTTAAGGAGGTGATATTCAGGCTAAGACCTGAAGGCTGACAAAGAGCCTGCAATGTGAAGAGCCAAGGAAAAGAACTTTCCAGACAGAAGGAACAATTGCAAAGATCCCAAGGCCAGAAAGAACTCAAATGTGCTCAAGGAACAGGAAAGATACCAGTGTGGCTATATTGGTGAGAATGAGGGGACCACATCTTGAAGGGCAATGTAAGTCAGAGGAAGAAGCTTGCATTTTGTTCTAAACACAATCAAAAGCCACTGAATTTTTTTAAGTTAGGGAGAGGCACAGTTGTAATTGCATTCTGAAAAACAATTACTCTGGTGATTGTGAAAAGACTAGACTATAGTGAAGAAGCAGGGAGATGGGTGAGGAGGTCTGTGCAGTGGAGGTTGAGAAACATGGATGGATGAGATGTCCTCAAGGCAGAACAACAGAACCCGCTGATCCATTGAATGTGGGTAGTAAGTGAAAGGGAAGAATCAAGGACAATGCCTAGGGTTTTGACTTGGGCAATTAGTAAATGGTGCCATTTACTAAGATGGGGAACACTGAAGGAGGAGCAGGTTTTAGGGTGAATTAAGATTTTTCCTTTGAACATGGTTAGTTTTGATTATTCTTTAAACTTTCAAGTGAAGATATTAAGTAGGTGGTTGGTTAAAAGCAATCAGAGAGGCCTTCGGATGAACATGGACATGGACATTTGGGAGTTGCAAGCATCTCCATGGCATTCAAGGTCATGGGAATGGATGAACCCAGACAGAGAGTGTGTAGAGTGGAGAGGAAAAGGCCCAGGATGAGTCACAGGATTTCCAATATTTAGAGGTTGGATAGTAGAGGAGAAAGCAGTAGGGTCAGTGAGGTAGGAGACAAACAAGGAGCATGTGTTGTCAAGAGGTTGAGAGATTTTTTTCAAGGAAGAGGGTGTTGGTCAACACTAGGGAAGTCTGCTGAGAAGTCAGGTCAAATAGAAACCATTGATGGAGCTAGTCCCTATGGATCCTGTGCTGTGTGTCAAGCACTGCGCTCAAGTGCCTAACATGTATGAACTCATTTCATCTTCACATCAAGCCAGTGAGGCAGGTACTATTATTATCATTGCCACTTTGAGGAAATGGAGTGTCAGAGACGTTAAGTATCTTTCTCTAGTTCACACAGTTGGTTAGTGGTAGAGCCAGAGTTCAAACTCAAGCAGGCTGGCTCCACTACACTAGTCTGCCTCTCATAATATGAGATTCTAGATGTGTCTGCTGGATTAGGCAATCTGGCAGTTGATGGTGACCTGGAGAAAAGCCTTGCCTCATCTTACATTTCCTTTTTGTTGTTGTTGTTAAGAAGGAAGATACAGAGCTTCTGTCTTTGTTAAAGGGAACGACTCCACAAAGAGGAGAAGGAGCTACCCAAAGAGCCTTTGGGAGGTGAAAGGGGTAGACTCCAGAGTACAGTTTGGAAGGCTGCTCTGTGATAGGAGAAAGGCCTCATCCTCCATTGTGGCAGGAAAGACGAATGGACTATGGGAGCAGATGGTGGGTAAGACTGTAGACTCCTGGGGATGAGGCTCCCTGGCCCATCGATGGGCCTTACATTGTAATATATGATAACCTATCTCCCCAATGTATCAGAGTTAAATTCATTCATAATTTTCCTACACATGGTTGTTCTGCCCCTTTTATTTGAACCAACAATTAGCACTATACCCATTAAATGTGTATCCCAGAGACTTAAATCTTCCAGCATTTCATATGCTGGTTGAGTCCTGAATCTCAGCAGAGCTGAAGTCAACACCTACTCTCCAGTTCACCGGACTCACCCAGGACAACTAACAAAAGGATGATGATGGACAATGCTCATCCCAAAAAACAGAGAGTGTCTACAACTGCAAGCAAAGCAGTTCCATCCATCTACCCCATGGGATCTAAGTCCCCTCTCAATTGGAAGCAGAGTGGGCATCACCATCCCAAAATCCTCAAGACTGAGGAACGAACAAACATAAGGTGGGAATGCAACTATTGACTAAAGTAGACTTATTATTATTCTAGCAATGAAAGAACTTGTAACATTGATATAAAGACAGCGGTCACCAGAGGTTCTGAGGGGAGGGAAAGGGAAGAATAGGTGTAACAAGGGGCATTTTGGGGACATTGGAATTGTTCTGCATGATTTTGCAATGATGGATAGTGGCCATTATACATTTTGTCAAAACCTGTACAATTGTGTGGTGCAATGCTTCAATAAGTGTTCATCAATTGTAACAAATGTACCACACTAATGAAAGATGTTGTTAATGGGGGAAAGTGTGGGAGGGAGAAGGGGTGGGGAATATGGGAATCCCCCTATATTTTTGGTGTAACATTTATGTAATCTAAAACTTCTTTAAAAATAAAAATAAAAAAATCACAAAAAAAGAGTGAAGGTATGGAGCTTCTGCCTTTGTTAAAGAGAATGACTCCTCAAAGAGGAGAAGGAACTACTCAAAGAGCCTTGGGGAATTGAAAGGGGTAGACTCCAAAGTACAGTTTGGAAGGCTGCTTTGTGATAGGAGAAAGGCCTCATCCTCCATTGTGGCAGGAGAGAAGAATGGACAATGGCGGTAGATAGTGGGTAGGACTGTAAACTTGGTGGGAATTAAAGGAAGTTCCTGTCTGATGGCATCTATTTTCTTAACATAGAAAGAAGTGGGGTTATCAGCCATGAGAGATGGGGATTGAGGCAGAAGTACTGCTCATCAGTTGCCCCTTAGCTATTGCAATAGCCCCCGGCAGGCCTCTCTGCTTCTAGCTTTCATTTTATCCTCCACATGGAAGTCAGCTTAATCTTCCTAAAGATTATAAAGGTTAAACTCTGCTCCAAACCCTTCAATGGCTCCCACTTGCTTGGCACCCACTCCTGTCTCCCCTACTTCTCTTCAGGAAACCTATGCTTCAGCTAAATTCTTTTCCTCATGTTCCAAGTTTCTTACCACCATGTCTTTACCCATACCTTCTCCTTTGCCTGGAAGGTCTTCTCTATAATCCATCTCTAGCTGTTGAAACTTCCTCTGGATCTCTCCAAGGGGAGACAGATTGCTTTCCATCCTTTGTGAGTTGCAGATCTGCATGCCTGACTCCAAGTCCTCTGAGTGCAAGGATGCTGCCATATTCACTTTTGTGCCCCCATCATGCCAACACAGCACCTGGCACATAGTAGGCACCCAATAAATGTGTGTTGAGCTGAGCACAAGCATGGGCCTCTGAGTAGGGAGGCCAGATTCTAGTTTCTCTCCATTCCTGTACCTCACTTTCCATATTTGCACCACGAGTAGATGAGAGCTAATGGTTTCTAATGACTCTCCCAGCCCCGATATTTCGTGCGTTTACCATCAGTCAATTTACTTGACCCTTCTGAGAAGCCATTGACATTGCCAACCTGTAACCTAAGTTTTACAAGTATCTGGCTTTCAACTTGTATGTCAGGCTCTGCCTACATCAGCCCCTCCAGCTGCTACTACTAATAGGCAAAATTTGTTGAGCACTTACTGTATAAATCTTTGAATGCATTTTCTCATTTAATCCTCACATAGATCCCAGAGGTAGGATTTTACAGATAAGGAAAATGAGGCTCAAAGAGGTTAGAAAACTTGCCCAATGTCACGTGGTTAAGTGGTAGAGTTTGGATTCTAACTCAGGCCTCACTGATTTCAGAGCTCATGCCCTAAAGGGTAAACCACTCTGCTGGTGGCTTGCCACTTATAGTAGTTCTCAACCCTGGCTGCACATTGGTCTTACTTGGGGAGCTTTAAAAATGAGTGATTGCAAAGCAGGTATAGCTCGGTGGTTAAGCACCTGCTTTGCACGTACGAGGTCCCAGGTTCAATTCCTGGTACCTCCTAAAAAAAAAAAAAGAGTGATGGCTGGGTCCTACCCTCACTTCCAAGATCTAGACTCAATTCGTCTTTCCAAAGCTGTCTAGGTGAATCCACTCTGCAGCCCAGGATTGAGACCCACTGACCTGGAAGCCCACATATCTGAAGCTAATGCTGGCCTGAGCAGACTATCTCAGCCCCCTTCCACCCCTGCTGGGTTCTGGGGACAGGAGTGGGAGAGGAGCTGAGAATATAGGCAAATATAGGGGCAGGAGGAGGGGAAGAGGAGGTGTGGTGTTCTGGAAAGGCATCTGGAGTTTCTCTGGTTACCTGAAGGCTGTAGTGCCTGGAAATGGGGGGAAATCCTGGGCCAAACTTGTGTCCATTGTGACTTCTGTGCCATCCCCAGCCATCCATGGGCCCAAATCCATCATCCAGCAGAGCACATCTCTTCCCCATGGGGTTGATGCTCTGTCCTAAAGCCTCCCCCCACCCAAAGCCTTGTCAGCTTCCTTCCTGGGTCTGGATGCTATTTCCTACATGCTCAAGCCCTGGCTGGAATACTGTTGTCAAAGCACTGAGTATCTAGAATCCTAGCATTCTGCTGCCAATGGACTGTAACCCATGCCTCAGCCTCTTGTCACACTGGGCCTACCCCAACATTGACCCTGACCAAGGTCAGTGCCGACATCTCATTGGACTGACCCTCCTGCCCTGGAATCGGGATCCTGGCTCCAGCCTCCCCAGGGTCTGGCTTTTCCTGCCCCACCAACCCTAGTGGCTGAGGTCACAGCCTGCCTTATATACAAGCCCACCCAAGTTATGACATGACAAAGCCAAATAACCTCTTTCAAGAGGGCCAGCATGCTCTGTTGAGGGCTGTGCCAGGCAGGGGCAGCCCTGGCCCCCTGGAAACTGGCCTCTGCATGCCGGTGTGCCAGGGTGGGGTGCCCCTGAGATGGAGAGGGCCTGGTCAGGGGAGGAAGGCTGTGAGCTGCTGGGTGGGCCAGGTGGGTGTGGAGGAATTCTCTGTCCAGCTGCACATCTTTATTCATAATGCTTGATTGTTCCTGGCTAGGGAGCTGATCATGCTCTGTGTGTGTGTGTGTGTGTGGGGGAGACCCTGGGCAGGCAGGCAGGCTGTGGGCTCACTCTTCTCTCTTCTTCTGTAACAGCAGCAGGAGTGGGGGCAGCCATGAGCCCGGGGCTGTCAGGCTGCTCACAGCTGGTCCCGATTTGCGGACAATGGGAACGCAGCTCACAGTGCATCCCATTCAAGCCCCAGCTCAGTCTGGGACTGCTGGAAGGCCTGCACAGGAATGTGGGGTGGAAAGGCTCAGAGGGCGTGCTGCAGAAGAGACTGCAGCAAAAACCCCTGCCAGTGAGGGAAGTGAAAAAAGGCAGGGGGAGGACAGCAGCAGGGAGGCATGCCAGCTGACCTGAGTTCAGGGCTGGGGCCATCCACACTGACCTCTACCCCTCTGGGAGCCGGAGCCCTTGCAGCCTTGCAGCTGGGGAAGAGGTTGTGAGCTGAAACTCATATGGGGCAGGGACTCTCCCAAGGACCCAGGGAATCCATGGCAAAGCTAAGACTGGAAGCCTGACCCCCATCCATGCTCTTCCGGCTCTTAGACCTAAATACTTCCTGTGCCAAAGCCCCTGTCTTTGACCTCAGTGCCCAGGCCAGCCTGAGCTCCATATGAACCTGGCCCACCTAGGCCAGCCAGAGAGCACAGGGGGAGCCCCAGGGCTGGCAAGGGCCCCTGCAATCCTGGCCCAGCTCTCTCTCAGCAGGGTCTGCTTCTGCCCCTTCTACCTGCTGCTGGGCACGGGGGAACCTGGGCTGCTCTGAGGGGACTTGGGTGTGAACTGGGCCAGATGGCAGGAGGATGATGTGGAGAAATGGAGGTGGGTGGGATAACCATCATAGTCCAATGCACTGAGCATCCACCCCGTGCCAGGCGCAGGGCAAAGTGCTTTGCACACAGGATCTCATGTCATCCTCCCAGGCACCTGATAAGTTTACTACTGTCATTTGCCCTCATTTAAAAGCAGAAAACCAAGGCTCTGAAAGGAGAGGGGACTTGTTCAAGGTCTCAGGGCCAGGAATTTGCAGAGCAGAGATTTGAATCCAGGAATGTTTGACTCCCGGATGAACGTTCCTGTCACCGTAAGCTGTTTTTATGACTGCTTCGGGCTGAGAGGGCTTTGGAAAGGGCATCTAATCCGTGCCTCTGAACTCAAGCAGGAGTGTAAATGCCACGATTGAGCTTTGATCGTCACAAGACTTGTCGGGCTGGAGAAGGCCCCCTCTCTCTGGATGGGGCTGAGTTCTTTCCTGCCTGGAGGTTACTTCATTTTGCAGACCGGAAGGCCAAGGAGGCTCAGTATCTGAGGGTCAGAGCAGACTTTGCAAGCCTAGGTCTTCCCATCCCCCCAGTGGGGCCTGGCTTGAAGTGGTGTGAAAAGCAAGCTTGGCATCGAGCTGGGCTCCTGCCTTGGGAAACCCAGTTACTAAGAGACCAAGAATTCTGAGAGAATGAGTTAGAGTTAGTTCATTAGGGACACTTGGGACCTTTGTGGAGATGTAGAAACCTCCCTGCCCTGGACAGCTTTGTCTGTTACCGAGGAGGAGAGGGAGCCCAGCAGGCCCCAAGCCCCAGTGCCACACCCCACCCCCAGCCCACGCATGTGTAGGCCGAGAACAGCTCCGGGGCAGAAATGGTGCCAGGTCTGCTCCATTGGAGGGCATGGGCTGGATACTCTGCTGGGCTCTTTGCACATAAAGCTCCCCTATCCTTCCCAAGAGCCTTATGAGGTGAGCTTGGAGATTCTCCCCACTTGACAAATGTGGAAACCCAGGGCTGGAAGGGGAAGTGAATGACTGAGGTAATTAGCCCAAGGCCACACAGCTACTGAAGAGCTGAGCCAGGATTTGAATCCTGGCAGTGGTCACGGCAAAATCTGGGCTCCTTCCTTAGCTGGGCAGCACTGGGCACAAGAAGGCAGGTCCTGGGTTCTGGGCCTATGTCTGACCCAGCCAGGCTAGGGCTGGGCAGGGCTGAGCACAGAAAGGAGTGGGCACAGCCTGCCAGAAAGGAGGGCTGTGTGTGTTTGCGTGTCTTTTTGTGGGCGTGTGCATGCCTGCGCGTTTCTGTATGTGTGTGTCTCTCCTGGTGGCGGCTGTTCTGCTTCCTCAGCAACCCCTTCCCTCCCACACCCCCACTCCGTTTTCCTTTCTTCTTCTCCTTATTCCTCATTGTCGACTTCTTTTTTTTTTTAATGAGACTTAATTAGCGTCGAGTTCCTCCTCCCACTCCCTCTCTGCCCCCTCCCCACCTCTGCCCTCCCCTCCCTCCTCTCCCTCCTTCCCGAGGTACAGGCCAAGCGATCTGACAAATGCACTTGAGAACAAAGCGCCAGGCTAATTCGGGGCCTGCTCAGGAAGCAGGAGCTGAGCTGAGATAATGGGTCTGAAATAGCCCAGCATGATTATGCTTCCTCAGCCTGTGGCCAGGCGGGCGCAGGCTCAGGCGGGCAGGCGGGTGGCTGGCGGACGGGCGGGCGCCGGGCGCTGCTCGCCGCCGTCCTGCCAGTGAGGGCTGTGCCTGGTCCTGATCCCTTCCTTAATAAGCCCTCTGGATGCCCGAGGCAGTGTGAGGATCAGGCTGTCTACATGCAAGTCAGTTCTTCCCAGGAGCTGCTGTCCCTTCTGGCTTGGGGAGGTGGGTCATCAGGGGTTTTAGGACCCCATGGGGACATTCTGTGGGTCAGCAAGAGACAGGCACTCGACGAGGGCCACCTGGCAGGTTGATGGCACAAGCTGTGTCAAGAATCCAAGAAGTTGGGCTCCCTGGCTTCAGTACCCCTGCCTTGGCCGTACTGTCCCCAGGCCAGCTTGGTGTGAATGGAGTGGAGATGGGAGATGTGGAAAAGGATGTACCTCCCCCTAGTCAGGCCTCTCTAAGAATTCAAGTACTGGGCAGAGCCCGAGCCCTCTGGGATAACCAGAGGAGAAGGGGAAGCTGGGACTGTTCTGGCATGCCATGCCAAGCCAGACGGGACAGTGGCACAGTGCCCACCAGAGTCATGGGTCAGATGTCACTTGGATATCCTCTTCCTTGGCTTCCTAGAGCTTATCAAGAGCTTGAGGCCAAAGTGAGAGAGGAGCAGATAGGAAAATGGGCCTAGGATGTGCAGGAATTACCCTCCATGTGTTAGCCCCCATCCCACACCCTATCCCTGGTACCATGCCTTCCTCCTGATCCCAGGTACAGCCTGAAGCCCTGAAATGACAACAGTCATGGATCTTAACTTCTTGACTCAACCATCAAATTCACTGCCCTTCTGAGACCCAGGAACCAATGACCTGTGTGTGAACATGTGTCCATCTTGCTTCACTCGGCCCCCCAACATGCATTTCTTAAGTTCCTCCCAGTACTGGGCTTGGTGCCAGGCCCTGGGGAGGCAGACGAATTGGACAGAGACCCTGTTCCCAGGGGGCCCTTAGACTGGTCAGGGTGACTGGGAAACAGAGAGAGACAGAACAGCGTGAGCTGTGCAATGAAGGGTGGAATCCAGGAAGATGTGACGGCAGAGAGGAGAGCAGGGCATCCCTAACATCAAGACGGGGTCAAGGAAGGCTTCACAGAATAGGTGACATTGGAAACAGGTCTTGAAAGATGAAGAGGGGTCTGCCAGAGTAGAGATGGAGGGACTGGAAATTTGTTTTCTTCAAGGTATAAGGGCTCTGGAATGTGAAAGTGTGAAGAAAATGTGTTTCTTGACAACCTAGGGATCCCGGGGTTAGAAGGAGACAGAGACACAGGGATGGCCCAGGCTGGAGAAATGGGTCCTCCTGGCACTTCGACCTGACCCTCTATGGCCCACTGCCCCCATACCTGACAGTGATCTGACCTAAGACCAAATCATCAGCTCTCTCAGTGGACCTGCGAGGCTGATCTCTCTATTCCTAAATCAGATCTACAGCTCTATAAACATGCTGACATAACTGGAACCTCAGGCCCAGACCCCTATGCTCTAAACAGAACCCAAGTCTTTCACTTTGGGTTTTCATTGCGAATTTTTTTCTGACCCCATTGCTCCAGCCTGCCCTCAGCCCTGGACCCATTCTCTAATCATCAGAATCCCAGAGATATGTGCCCTTGCCCCCTGCCCATCTGCTTCAGACACAGTCTGCTGCAGAGAAGGCCACCTTCGTTTGCTGCTTTTCCATCTCTTGAGCTGGCCCTGGGGTTAGTAACCTTTCTGATTTTGTCTGTGGCAGAGTCTCTATGGGAGCCCAGTCCCAGTTTTCTGAGAATGCATTGCTAGGAGGCCCCGTTTTTCCCAGGGCCACCATGTATAGTCGCACAGGTTGTGAACTGCACAAGAGTGTCTGACTGAGGGTATGAGTGGGGACTGAAATCCAGCCTGCGTTCGGCCTACCAAGCTTGTGCACACCCTCTGCATACAGGGGGTGCCCTTTTCTGATTAGCACAACGGTGCTGAGTGGATGGGAGGGGCCCCGCCTCCCATCCCCCTCCTACCTTCATCACATTGCCCTGAAGGAAGGGGACTGGCGTTGAACTCTGCAAGGTTCTCCCAGCTGAGAAGCCTGGGTCTGTGAGCTGCAACAAATATCTGGCGAGTGGAGCCAGCTCCGGGACAGAGGCTGTTCCGGGCTGTGCAAAGGGACCATGTGTGAGGATTAGTGAGAGGAAATGAAAATTGGGGATGGCCCTCAGGGGAATCGACTGCAGATGATGTCAGAGAGGAGGCTGCCTCCTAGAGAGCAAGGGACCTGAACCGACGGCTGCAGAGATTGAAGGAGGGGAGAGGTGTGGGAAGAAGGGGGCTATCTCCACTGTCCCCAACAGCCAGCCCACCTGGCTCTCTGACCCCCAGCCGCCTCCTAGCTCTCCTGGCACCTCAGGAGCTGAGGGGTCACATTCCTGTGGAAAGCCTCCAAGGACTTAGGGCGGGAGGGCAGGAAGGAGGGAATTGTCAGGACACAGCCCTACCTCCTGGCAGCACCCTTCACAGATTGTGAAAGGACTTGCTCTTCTGAATGTGTTCACCACAGAGTCTCTCAGCCACTTTGCAAGGTCGGTATTATGAGTTCCATTTTACAGATGAGGAAACTGAGGCTCAGTGAGATCTTAAGTGACCCAGCTAAAGTTGCAGAATCCAAATTTGGACCCCATTCAGTTTGACTCCAAAGCCCAAGTTTGTCCCATTCCACCACACTTCCTGTCATGGACCAGAGCTGAGGACCTAGTGTTACCTGTCAATTATTTTGAAACCTCAAAACATCCTGATGGGGCAGGAATGATTAGCCCCATTTTCCAGATTAGGAAAACTGAGGCTCACACAACTAATAAGTGACAGAGCTGCCAATGATGACCTTGGTGAGGGGCATGGTAGAAGGTGTTGAGAGAAAGAGAAAATTGTGTGTGAGTGTGAATGTGTTTGTGTGTGTGTTTGTGTGTGTGCACGTGTGTAACAGACAAGTCTGGGCTGCACCATGCAACACCCATGCCATCTGGACAGAGGGACAGAGATGTGCGAGCCCAGTGGGAAGTAGCTTTGGGATGGGTGAGTTGTACGTGGGTCCACTAGTGTGACTGGAAGGTTGTGCCAAAGAGAAGGGCAGCCTCCGTTTGGTGAGATTTCCCCCCTGAATTAGAAAATAGCTCTTTCTTCTCATGCAGTGAGGCCAAGCTTTCTCTTCAAGGCTATTCCACTGGCCTTCCCCTCTCTGGTCCCAGGTCCGCAGCTGGAGCCCTGCTCCCTAATTCCAGCGGGGCAGGCAGAGCACCCGCATGCCCAATTGATTCTACCAGCACACACAGGTAATTCATCTCAGTTTCCCTTCTAGGCCTCCCACCCCCAGATGTGCAGCCTATCCAGCAGCCAGAGACCAGGTCACCCCACCCATGTCATTGGCCAGCTGCAGCCCCTCATTTCCCAGGGAAAAGAGAACTAATAAAGGACAGTCCCCGAGCTTCAGCCCACCCCCCCCCCAATTCTTCTTGCCATAGCCACCCCATAAAACAGAGGGGAGAGATATAAAGGGAGCAAGTATGAGCAGGGATAGAGTTTCCATCTGAGGAGAGGAATGGAGAGGTGCGGATATGTGACTAGGGCAAGGGGTAACGCAGGAGTGGGGTCAAGACTTGGGATCCAAGCAGAGACAGAAACCCCTCTTTACAGGCACTTTGACCCCCATGCCAGCTCCTTAGGAAAGGAGAAGAATATGAGTCAGAAACAAAGGGTGGGTAGATATGATCATTAAAAAGCAGGAGGTGGGGAGCAGATGTAGCTCAGTGGTTGAGCGCCTGCCTCTCGTGTACAAGGTCCCCGGTTCAATCTCCAGTACCACTTAAAAAAAAAAAAAAAAAGCAGCAGGAAGTGGACTCGGGGTGGGCACCCAAGATAGGGAGTCCTGAGGGGCATCCTTTCTGCATTTTCCTTCCTTTCCCTCTTTCCCCCATCCCTCCCAGACCCCTAACAGGAGAGTCAGGAGACCTGAGGGCCAAGCCTCCCTTGATCCCAACCCACCTGGTAACCTTGGTCTGGCTCATTTATTCTTCTCTCCAGGCGTCAATCTCCCTACCTGCAGAATGGGCTCCAAGCTCTCTGCCTACTGGATACCTTACAAGTCTATGAGTTAGGAGCAGAATGTGCTGTTGGTTAGACTCCGTGGGCACACATGGCAAAGCCCCCTGGTTCCTCATCCCTTGTAGAGGTGTGTGCCAGGTGCTATGGGAGGGGCAGTAAGTCTGAACTCTGCAAGAGGTATGCCCTCGCCTGTTCTGCCCAGGAGAAAGAGGTGGGCATAGCCTAGGCTATGAAACCCTCCTTTTTTTCTCACAGGGCTCCTTACATAACATTCATTCATTCGTTTGATTTCAAGCCAGCAATTATTTATTGAGCATCTGCTATGTGCCAGGCACTGTGTAGACACTGGGTCTAGAACAGTGAGCAAAATAGACAAAAATCCCTGCTGTCATGGAGCTGACATCCTACACGGGGGAGGGGGGAGGGGAGAGAGAGAGAGAGAGAGAGGCAAGAAACAGGTAAATTGTCTTCTATAAACCAGAGATTGGGGGATGGGGCAGGGAGCGAGGCCAGAGGTCTCCAGGCCATGCCAGGACTTTTCTACATTAGCATTGCTCTCAGAGAGGAGCTGTATGCCCTTCTCCCACAAAAAGTCCATTCCCAGGTATAGGCCAGTTTGGGCTGGGCACAGAAGTGAAGGGGGAGAGTACAGTGACCAGTCCCTTGGGTCTGGGGTCTGGAGGGAGAGCTGCTACTTCCGGGAATGGGGTTGCCCTCCTACCCTGCCCTTTGGGCTCTGCCTGTTTGTGAGGGAACCTACATTCATCTCTGGCAGTGTGACCAACACCAACCTTCTCAGCTGCAGAGGGCCCAGGCTGCTTGGGCCTCCCCATGCCTAGGTGGGGCAGGCAGCTTTACAGAAAGAGCCTGGGATTTGGGAACGGATGATTGGGATCTGCTCCCTTCTCTGCCGCTAACTCACGAGGAGACAGCAGGCATAGCCTGAGTCACTACTTCCCTTGGTTATTAGGGAGATGGCAAAGGCAATGATGTTGGAGAGAGCACTTTGGAAACAGTGAAGCTCTTGCCAGATATGAGAGCTTATTAGTGTTTGCCTTTGCATTTCCCCAGGTTCTGGCTCAAAGTGGGAACTCAGTCAATGTTTATCGACAGAATCTAGCCTCTTAGAGTGCATAGCTGTGGGCACCAGACCAGTTCCTGTGTCCAGAACTCCCATGGTACAGGGAGCAGAGTTGGGGCAGGGACAGTCCAGGGCAGTTGCTCTTCACGCAGCATTTTTTACCTTTTCTCTGGATCTGTCGTTTACTGGCTGTGTGCCTTTGGCCAAGTCCTTTGACTTCTTTGGGCTCGGGGTCCTGGTCTCTTGAGCAGAAGGAAGAATCTCCTGCTCTGCCTCCCTCAGAGGTTTGTTGTGAGGATCAAACCAGAAACTCTCAGAGCACTTGGCCAGTTGTAACATGGGAGGCAGATGGCACCCAACTCCAGGCCCAAGGGACCTATGGGGGTGCCAGGACCAGTCCTTCCTTCCAGCAGCCCTGAGATGTCACTAGGATGATGACTCTCAGGGCCTGGCATAGAGGGAGGGAGTGGGTCTCCCAAGCCGAGCCAGGTCTGGTGCTGCTGCCAGCCCACAACTCCTGCCTCTGACTCGGCTTGGCCCCAAGACCTGAGCCTGGTGCTCTGAAAGTGTCACCGGAACCTGTTCCAGAAGCCCCTGTTCACTCTCAGGGAGGGGTGGGGTGATGATGGTCCCCAGCCCTCACAGGAGGGAAGGAGAGTGAGAGAGGGAAACTCAGAGAGAGAATGAAAGATCCAGAGACTGAGAGACAAGGCACTTCCCCACTCCCACTCCAGCAATGGAGAGAGCCCAAGAAAGTGGGAGAAATAGAGGGAGAAATAGAGAGAGGCAGAGAATTTTTAAAAAAAAGACAGACAAAGAATTGGGAACTGGCAGTGCACGAGAGAGACAGAGACACAGAGAGACTGAGCAATAGATGGAGGCAATAGGTTGTGGGTGAGAGAAAGATTTAGAAGAGACTGACAGTGTATGTGAGAGACAAATCAGAGAGATGGAAAGACTGTGAAAGAGCCTGCAAGATTGAGTCAGTTGTGAGGTGGAGAGAGAGGGCGAGTGTGAGTGCTGCTATAAACCAGAGACAGAAAGCAATTAAGACAGTTTTCCTCCTGCTGTCTCCCTGCCAAGGTGAGGGGTGCAGGGAAACAGTGCAGGATTGGGGGAGGCAGGCCTGGGCTGAGCAGGCCTGGGCTCCTAGGCCACCACTACTTCTGAGCAGGATAAGGGGGACATAGGTGTGGTAAGGGAAAAGCACCCTGAAATCCCTGATTCCTCCAGCCAGAAGCCCCTGTGCCCTCTGTAGCTTCAGAGGGAGGCTGGGCTTGTGCCTGAAGGGGGCCCTTGGGGTGGGGGTGGGGGGAAGAAGAAGGCCCCTGGGCAAAGGAGAGGGCCCTGACTTGGGATTTGGGAGCTCTGGATTCTGATTCCAGTCTACCACAGCCAGGTTGAGAATCTGGGGTTGGGCCCTTCCCTTCTTGGGGCCTCAGTGGGCCTCTCTGTACAATGGGTGTGTTTGTAGGGGATTGAGGCAGGATGTTGGATTGAACCATCTCTTCCAGCTCTTTATGTCCTGGGATTCACCTAAGGAAAGGCAGGAGAAAATGGGACCCTGAAACCTCCAGAAACCCATTGATACCCACAGGCTGAGCATTTCCAGTCTCTGTATGGATATTTCATCTGAAGAGAAGACTGAGTTAGATTCACAATTTCTTGGGGAAAAAATAAAGGGGTGCCTGGGATTGTGTTTGTGTGTGTGTGTGTGTGGGGGGGAGGTCAAGTATAAGAAAGCTCCGAAGAAGGACTGCTTGGTCCTGAGCAGGTCGGAGGGCTCCTTTGCTTCCACGGCCTGGAGAAGAGCTTAGTTTGCCTGGAGGCAGAGGAATATCCAGGACAATTTGTAGAGGCCCCTTGCCAGCTAGAGATATCTACCAGTCTGCTCAGAGGCTTTTCTAGGGTTGCTGGGTAGGGGTTGGGTAGCCAAGGGCTGTGCTGCCCCCAGAGAACTTGGGGCTTCTCTCAGGCCTGGGGCCTAGCTGCTGCGGGGGTCACAGTCTTGCCCCTTGCTCTGGGCTGCTCTGGCCGGCTGCCAGCCCTAGCAATTGAGACCTCAGTCAACAGGGTGAAGGAAGATAGTGGCGCCTGGTGTTGGCTCCCTGGAGTGGGCCCTCTGGGGAGGGACTAACAACTAATATCAGAGCCCTGTTGTCCTGCTATGCTGCTGGAGAGGACCTGGAGTGTGGCAATAAAGATGACAGAATATTTGCCTGGCTGGTAGGTTGGGGTGGGGGACTGGCAAGAGTGGCCCCATACAGGCCTTTTCAAGCATGTTCCATGCCTCCTCCTTCCTACCTCTCTTTGCAGGCTGCCCTTCATGCCTATTCCCAGAGTCCTCAGGATCTGGTCCTTGGGTGTGGGGGGAGGCAGTCTGTGGCACCCTGGGCAAGCTGTGCTTGGGGCATGAAGGCTTTGGCCAGCCTCAGGAGGTTCACCCCTCCCTAGCCCCATGGCACAGGGGCCTGATCTGGTCACAAGACTTTCCAGTTTGATAAACTGAGGCCACAAAGAGGTCTCAGCCACACCTTGTCTCCCCCCCACCACCACCCATTTCCCCTCATGTGGCAGGAACAAGCGATTCTGGTGAAAACTGATGGCCTCACCCGGTGCTTGTTGGTATCCTGGCGGCTTAGCCCATGTATAAGGATGCCAGTTATTCTCACTTTTGTTCTCCATCTCCCACAAGGGACCAAAAGAAAATATTCGTTTGCTCTATAGCAAAGACAAAGAAAGGCGATATCAGAGGTGAGGAATTTGAGACTCAGAGCCTGGAGACTTGTCCGCAGTCACATGGCTAAGACCTCTGTGGGTCTGGCTTCAAAGCATCTGCCTATTTTCTTGGTTTGTTGATTTGTTTGTTTGTTTGTCATTTCTAGAGGTGGAGGAGAATGATAAAAGTAATACAAACTCACCGGAGAAACTTTGAAAACCACAGAAAGGTAATATCAAGCAAATGTCATCCTATAATCCCACTAACCAGGGGGGAAATGTTGTCAAATTCTTAAACTTTTGGATATCTTTCTTTCTAGTCTTTTTTTTTCTCTGTACACACACATATAGATACTTGCTCATAATAATCCTCCTCTTTTTACACACATAAGACCACACAGGCCATTCTGGTTTGTACCCTGCTTTTCCCTTGTCTCACTGAACCATCAGCATTTCTCCAGGATCATGGAATATTCTTTACACTGCCCCCTACTTTATCCTGATGGCAGGGACCTGAGCTGGGAGAGCCTCCAGGTGCATCAGCAAGCCCACCACTTGGCAGGGATAGGGGAGGGAAGAAATCCAGGAGAGGCCCTGGAGCAGTAATGGTTAAGGGTGTGAATTTTCACAGCAGGCAGCCTTAGGTTCAAATCCATATTTTGCCATTTCCGGGCTGCATGGCCTTGGGCCAGTCAGTTCCCCTCTGAGCTTTGGCTTCCTCTATGAAATGGGATTCAGAATAGAGTCTATTCTGTATAGACTCTATGGCTGATACATGCCGGGACCTGAGCCATGGGGAGTCTCCCACGAATGTCAGCTATTAGGACTGTGGAAAAGTCAGGAGGACTGAGCAAGTTTCTTCCCCTCTTTCTCTGGCCTTGGTTTCTTCACTTGAACTTTGATGGATTCTACTGAAGGTCCCCTTTCAGCTATGATTTTTCTCCCGGTCTCTGGGAATAGATGTGGAAAGAAGGTGGGTACACGAGCCACAGAGGAGCCAGGATATCCTCCTCTGACCTCCTTGTCTTTGCGGCCCTCAGCCCTTTCTTGGGTTGGTGGGTCCTCTGGCCAGAACAGGGCCAGGCTGGGCTGGGCTGCTCTGGAGAGCCTTGCTGTGGGCCTGGGTTGCATCCATCACTGCCCTGGAAAATGGCAGCATTTGATTTTGGCACCTGTTGGAAGAGCGACAGGGAGGGACAGGAGAGGCACCCAGAGGCTGGGATTGGGCAGAACTGGGGTCGCTTCATCCTGTCTCAGAACCAGTTACCCAATTTGGCCAAACAAAAACACAGCCTCTAATATGGGGTTCCTGGCCATCTCTCCTCCCATGCTATAGAGGGCAAGACTGAGGCTCCAAGAGGGCAAGGAACTTACCTGAGGTCACACAGCTAGTCAGTAACAGAGCCAGGCTTTAAAGGACCACCACAGCCCCTCCACGCAATTGAGTCATAATCCTTGACTCTTATCCCACCCCCTAGGAGATAGTTCTGACTGTAATCCCACTAGATCAGTCCTTAGACTGGCTCTCTTTTGGCCTGCAGGAGGAATTCAGCCCTAGGAAGATCCTTGGAAGATACTGAGTCCAATTCTCCCCATTGTATAGATGGAGACACTGAGGCCAGGAGGAGAGAACGCATTAGTTCACACTGCTCACCTCTTCCATGTGACTGGGTCAGACGTGAAGATCGGTTCTACTCTAGCTTCCCTGGAGGTTGTGTATGAGCTGAACCAGAGGATAACATGGTATAAGAGATTAGATCAGAAGGTAAACTTCCAGGCAAGCCCCTAAGCTCATAGGACTTCAGAGTGCCAGAGCAGAAAGGAACCATGAGAAGTCACTTGAAGCCAATGATTTTAAAACAATGCTTTAGTCCCATAAACTGATCGAATCCTGGGTGGGGCACCCACTCCATCCACCCTGCCCCAGAAGCCGTTCCAGACACACCTGCAAAGAATCCAGAGGCAACTCAGCACACAGTTGGCAAACCATTGGCTATTCCAATCTCCCTGTTCTACAGATGGGGATGCTGAGGCTCAGAAAGGGGGAGTGGCTGGCTCAAGGTTCCACAGGGAGGCTGTGGTTTGCCTGCTTTGGTGTCCTTCCCAGGACACACACTGCTCTTCCCTCAGTCCCCTTTGTCCTGTTCCCCTACAGAAACGCAAGCTCTCCAGCCTTCAGTTTCTTGAGTGTCTCTCCCTGCCCCCTGCATATGTCCCATCAGCTCTGCTTTAGCTGCCTGAGTCTGTGCTCCAAGAGGTAATTAGCAGAGAGTGGAGAGGGCAAAGCAGCTGGCAGAGTCACAGCCCAGGGCCCTGCCAGCTGTGGCCACCTGCGTCTAGACACTGGAAGAGCTCTATGCCCAGCAGTGACAACCTGGGGTCTTTCCTAGGCAGCCCCTGCGGGCCCAGGAGTTGTCTGAGAGACTGTGCACTTGATGCCATGAGAGGCGCTAGAAGGAGAGAGGTCAGTACATCCGGCCCCTGCCTCTGAGACCCACAGCCCCTTCTGAAGTCCAGGCTAGCAGGGGAGGGACCTGCTAAACATTAAAAGACAAGGGTTCACAGACCCAGTCAGGAAGCTTTTCTTCATTTCTCTTCCAACTTCATTCAGCTGCCATTTTATATCATTTCTTTTTTTGGAGCCCAAGAGCAACTGAGCCCTTCTTTCAGCATAATATTGAGGGGAGGAAGGAGATAAGGCGCATGATAAGGAGCACCCACGACCTACCGAGCACTAGTGTAGGTACCTTTCTTACATTGTTTTGGTTAAGCCTCAAACAACCGCCTGAGGCAGACATGATCACCCCCATTTTACAGATGAATAAACTAAAGCCCAGCAAGGTTGTGTGTGTCCCTTACACTCATGCAGCAAACAAGAGGCTGAGCTGGGACCCAGCCTAGATCTGACTCACCCCAGAGCCGGTATTCTTTCCATTGATCCTTGAGGTCTCTCAGAGAGACTTTAGAAAGCTGCTGGGGGCTTGTGTCTGAGGGGGAAAAGAGAGTGCTAAGAGGTCGAGCACCCTTGTCTGGGGCCCCTGGAGCACCGGACTGCCCTTGAACCCGTTCCTCTCCCCTTCCCCTCTAAGCTCTCAGACTCTGCGAGCTCCAAGGAGGAGAGGGAACTGGGAGGGGCAGAAAGGGTCTGGGGGAGCAGGAGAAGCAAGTCTGGAGGATGCAGAGAACTTCCCCCAGCCCCAGGAACTCCCTGCTTGGCCCCCTGCCAGCGGGGCGGCTCCAGAGAGACCTTCTGGGAATAGAGAGAAATTCATTAGCGGATGTGCGAGTCCCAAACCGATTAACGATTTATACTCTGGGCTCAAGCGGCAGGTGGCTTAGGTTTATTATCTGGCTTAGCCCAAAGGCCACCCAGTTCCACCCCTCCCTCCTTCCCTCCCTCTTCCTGCTATCCCCTGGCCCATTCAGTCTGACTTGTCTTAGGTCCTTCCTTAAATCCCCACAGCCTAGGCCAGTTCCCAGGAAGGAACATACTGGGAATGATGGGTGGGTGGGGTAAGGGTGCTGGAATTAACTCCTGAACAGCAGGTCTGTTTTCTAAACTGGGCTGTGTCCATATCCAGGACCAAAGAGGACTTCATTTCAATTTTGGAGGGAGGCAGGAGGAAAGAGGGTGGGGTACTGCAGCAGGAAGGATGGAGGCTAGACATCAAGAGGAACTTCCAACTTGCTAAAATATTGATTCCTGAGCTGCAATAAATGTGGGAAAGGGGCCGGGATGGAAGTGACACAGACTGGGCTTGCAGCCAATGGGAACTTCCCCACAGAAGATGCCACTTAAAAGTGTTATTAAACCCTCAGGACTTTTAAAGTAGAGAACAAGGTAACTATGAACATCCTTTAAAGTGATATTGAGAGCTCCCAAGGGAGCTCTGTGTCTTTCTCACTTCTCTGTGCCTTGGGATGGAGACACGTGGCTCCCCTCCCCACACTTCCCCCCAATGTCTGCGTTCATCACATCCTTCTCTGTCCTCTGGCCTAGCCCCTACCTATCTTGGGCTCTGGCCCAAGGTGCCAAGATGGATTTCTGGGTTTCTTTAGAACCAGGACAGAGGGTGAACCTGAGTCTGTTTGTTTCAGCTGGGTTCCACCCCTGAG
Source organism: Tolypeutes matacus (assembly GCA_026826555.1). NCBI lineage: Eukaryota > Metazoa > Chordata > Mammalia > Cingulata > Chlamyphoridae > Tolypeutes > Tolypeutes matacus. Next base: position 1,806,656 of record JAKSZT010054532.1, read on the forward strand.
TGGCTTCTGGGAAGAAAGAGGCTGTAGTGGCCCTGAGCAGCCACCTCTGATCAGCAGCCTCAGCCCTGGACTGGGGACATTTTCAGGTTCTATTAGCTCCAGACTAGCAGGCAGGAAATTAGGAGAATTGACCCCCTCATTTTAGGAGCCGCCACCCCTTCCCAATGCTGAGCTCTGGGCTTAGAGATACAGGTGGGACAACCACTCAGCCATCCCTTTGCCCATTTCTGAATGTTACTTCCCCATCCTCCACTGGGCTTCCAGTTCTCCAGGGTGAGAGACTCCAGAGTCCACCTGGATTACTGCTTTTGTGGGGGTCACCCACCTTCAGGAAGTTCTCCCTGGTATCTGACTTTCAGCCTTCCTGCTCTAGCTTATTTTCTTCTGGTTCTATCCAGAAAATCATGAAGGGAAGCTTTCTTGCTTCAGAACACACTGCAAGCAGCACTAAGCAGAGAAGCAGAGGCTAGACCCGTAGGCTGAAAGGGATTCTGAGTCTGGTGGGGTAGGAGCTGATGTGGTCAGCCCCTTCTCCTAGCTGCACTTGAGGTCCCACTCCAGCACCATGAAAGGATAGGAAGGGGTACAGTGCCATCTCTCCCTAGCTGCATGACCTTGAACAGAACTCGACCTGGAGCCCTTGTCACTTGCCTGCTGGTTCAGGCCTCTGTCACTCAGGCCCTCCTTGGGTACCATCAGTCCTGCCTGTTAGTCGATTATTCAGCCAAGGGTCGTGTGGCCATCCCAGGCTGAGGAACTGGGGGTGGGGGTGGCGCTGACAGGAATGTGACCCATGTTTCCTGGCCCTACCCTTCTGAGGCTCCCAGCCTAGGAGCCATTCCCAGCCTCACCTCCTCCTCTATAAACAACCTGGGCTCGTGATGGGGGCTGCAGGGGTAAGGGGGGCTTCCAACCCAGCTGAGTTGGGTAATTAAAAACTCTCCTTCCCCCTTGACAGACAATCTCCAAGGTCCGTTCCAGCCCTATGATTCTATGATTCCAGCTGGGGGTATCCAATTAACCCTTGTCATGCTTGACTGGGCTTCGTGGGCTCTGGAGTGGGAAGGGGTAGGGACCCAGAGGTCTGGAAAAGGTCCATTCTCAGCCCACTTCCAAGATGCCCCACCCCCTTCCTCTCTTCTCCTGGCCCCTGCCATGCCAAGGCAGTGCTTACCAGAGTATCTGAGTAGGAGTAGGGCTCCCAGTGGATCTGGCTCTGGGATGCCGCACCTCCAGGATCAGGCAGAGTTTGTTTAGCAAGGAATGCCTTGCCCGCCAGAGGTCGGGAGGTGTTGGGGCTTTGGAGGCAAAAGGAGGGATGGGAGCAGGATCACCGGCCAGGATGCCCAGTATACTGGGTCATGTCTCCCAGCCTACATAGTGCCAAGACAGGGCCAGCCTTCTCCTGGTGGAACATTCTGGCACTTCTCCCAGGGCATGAAGTTTGGGTGAGTTTTAAACTCCTCTCAGGGTGGTGGAGCCAGAGATGTGGCAGTTGTCAGAGTTGAGATGGGCCTCTGAGACTGCCATAAGCAGGTCCCTTGTGGACCACTTAAAACCCCCAAAGTGTTTTCTTTGGCTCATGCAATGCCAATGCTAAAAGTAAATTTGCAGCCATCATTTAAAATTCAGGAGATTTCTACCTAGAAATCCAGATTTAGAACTTCAAAAAAGTCTGAAGATCTAGCAACCCTGGGCTCACATTTTCACAAGGCAACAATCACCTTAGTCAGTCCACACCTTTTTTGCCTTGCCACGGTCTCCACTTGCTTTCTTTGTTTCCTCTTTAAAGCACTGAGTTTGCCCGTCATGGAGCAAATGGGGAAATCGAGCCCCAGAGAGGGAGGAAGGGCACTAGCCCAAGGTCACCTAGCCAGGGTGTGAGACAGAGGCAGAATTAGAACCCAGGCCCTTTCCCCTGCACCCTCCTCCCCAGAGCTCTGCCAAAGGCGAGAAAGCCCCTTTGCCACTGCCATGCCTTGTTCCCTGAGGCCCAGCAGGCCTCCACGGCCAGGCTTTGTCTGGCAGTCTTCCTGCGCAGCCCCTTCAGCCGCCTGGGCCCCCGCCCCAGCCAAGGCCCCCTTCGGGTGAGAGCAGAGGCACTGCGGGGCCTCCGCAGCCCGGCCCCATCTCCCGCAGCTCTGAACAAGAATCTCATTAAGTGCAGGGGGTGGCCGCCGGGCCTGGGGCGCCCTGACCACAGAGCTGGCTTCCTTCTGCAAACAGCCCTGGCTGGGGCGGGCCGGGCTGTGTGTGTGTGTGCGTGGAGGGGGGCACTTCAGCGACCCCTATCCAGCCGCCCCTCAGCCTCTCTGGCTGGCCTCTTGCTTCCCACCCCACCCCCACCCCCAGTCCCTGCCTGTCCCTCTAACCACCCCATCCCTGTTTCTGACTCCCCACTGCTCCCGCCCCCACCCCCACCCCCTCACCCCTCCACCCCCACTTTCTTTCTTTCTCTTCTGCCCATTTTTCTTTTCTCTCTCAGCCTAGCTCTGTTTCTGTCTCTTTCTGTCTTGATTTTGTTTCATCTCTCACGCGGCCCTGGTTCTCTGGCATGGTCTGGTTTCCCATTTCAGCCTCAGAGTGTTTGTTGCCTGCTTCCCTCCCTATCTCCATCTTGCTGCACCACCATCTTGCTACCCCAGAGGGGCGCCCTCTTAGCTTCTGCCTCTCCTCCTCTGTCTCTGAGCTTCACTCTCAGTCTCTCCTCCCCATTCTCCCCATCTCTCATTCTCTGTCTCCCTCGAGTCTCTCTCACTTCGGGCCTCTGAGACGCAGTCTCTCTCCCTCACCTGGGATCTCTCGTCTGCTCTGAGTCTCTGTGTTTCTGAGGCTGCTAGAAGGCGATTCTGGGGAGGTTTGCTGTACTGGATAAACATGGCCCAAGCAGCGGGACACGAGGAATTCTGCTGACAGCGCTTTCCTCTGGGGCTGAGGAGGGGCAGTGTGAGCCGGCAGCCAAGAGCCCCTAGGAGCCGGCAGTGTCCTTTCTATACCTGTGTCCCTGCCTTCTGAGCCTCTTGGCCAGCTCGGAGGTCTCTTCCACTGGAGAAAAGGAACAGGCCCCAAGGGGTTGCTCACCCAGTAGCACACTCATCAGCACCCCCACCCTAACAGGCACCACACACTTCCCTCTAGTATCTATAGCCTGGAGCCAACCAAATGGAATTCAGTCCTGTTTCTCCTGGCCTGGCCTGCGGAGACCTCAAGGGCAGGGAGTCTGAGGAGGAGAGACAATACCTGGGGCCTCTGAAGCAAGGGATTGGATTCAAGGCCTCATTAGAGGTCATTACATCCCTCCCTCTGCTCCCAGGCAACACCCTGCCCTTCGCAATAGCTCTGTATTTAAAATTCTGACCACCACCTAGTCCCGCTCTCACTTATTCTGATACCTTATCCCACTGTTCGTCAGAAGGTTCCTGAAATCAAACAGAAATCCTTGGTACTGAGGTTCAGAAGAACGGACTGTGGTTGCGCCCGTGGTGTACATGGCATATGGTGTGTGGGTGTGGTTGCGTGAGTGAGTCCATGTGCCTAGACAAAGTGAAGTGGAGAAGAGAGGGTCTATTTGCGTGTGTGGCAGGGAGAGAGGTTGAGATGGATTCCAGGAGAAAGGTTGGTCCAAGAGCCCAGGGGAGAGAGAATGGGGTCCTTAACCAGGGCAATGGCAGAGGGGCCAAAGGGGAGAAGGCCTGACTGCATGGAGAAACTGGGGCACCCATGCCTGCTCCAGGAGGCTTTTCTGAAGAAGAATCCAGGGCAGGTTGGTTGGGAATGGACTTTCAGACTGAGGAACAGCAAGTGCTATGGAATTAGGTAGAGAGGCAGGAGAGTCTTCAGAGGTAGGCTGTGGGCTCTGCTTCTGGGAACAAACCCTCTGATTAGGGTGACCAAGTCATCCCAGTTTGCTCAGGACTGTCCAGGTTTTAGCACTGCAAGCCCCATACCCTGGGAAACTGCTTAGTCCTAGATAAACCTGACCTACTACACACCCAGTGGCATGCAACCAAATGGCTCATTTCAACCTCACAACTACCCTGGGGGATAGATTGCATTGGCCCCATTTTACAGATGAGTAAATGGAAGCCAAGAATATTTAAATCACTTGCTTTAAGGTCACACAGTGAGTGGCAGGTTTGAACTCAAGGTCTGTTGCTTGTTGCTTTGGGCTGTTTTATCCTAGACTCCCGGACCTTCAGGGACGAATTTAGTAATCTCTGACCCCCGCCCCCGACACACACACATACCTGCACACCCATGCAAACAATCTCAGACAAGAGTTTCAAAGTCCTAAAATGAGGCCGTGTTGTTTTGGTTCTATTGCCCAAGTTCTACCGAACTGGGATGAGCTAGGGGCAGGGGGGCTTTGTCCCCTCCAGTTCCAAGGCCTACTCAGGCTTCACTATGGCCTGCCACCTGTTAATTTTTTTTACTTCTCCCCCAGCTGAGGGCAGGAGTAGCTGCTGGGGGTGAGAGTGGGTGGGGGCTGGAGGCGGAAGTTCGGGAAATGCTGAGGAGGGGTCACTCTCTGGGGCCTTGCTGGGTTCTTGGGCTCCAGGTGGTGCATCTGGGGAGGCTGGCCCAACATCTGAGAGCAAGCTGGGGGCTGGGCCCCAGGAGTCCCACACTGCTGGTCAGAGCCTCCGGTGTGCTGGGGTGTGAGGAAGCGGCCACAGAGCAAACAAACAGAGCCTGTGAGGACAGGAAGCAATTACGGACCACCCGGCCTAGGCTGCTGAGGAGCTCAGAGTGGGAGGGGGGCGGTGCACACTGAGGCAGAGATAGGCTGCTGGCTAGGTGTGGCCTGGGGCAAAGCCAGGGAGGCAAGATGAAGAGGATGGGGTGGGATTCTGGGGAGGCCACAGCAGGTGTCGCCCTGCCTTTGGGGGAAGTATCTCCCACTGGGAAATACCTCCAGAGAAGGGGCTGTCTTCATGGGCATGGTGCTGGCTTCTGTCAGAAAGCCTTTGTCCTCAGTCTCGCTGTGGAACTCGTGGGCCTCAGTTTCTCCATCTGTTTAATGAAATAGTCAGAAGAAATGACGTTCAACAGTCCCTTCAGGTCTGATAACCCATAATGTGGTGAGGTTGTTGAAAGCCAAGGACTGTCTTAGCGAACAGGAATTTATTGAGTGCCATCTGTATGCCGACCCTGGGGCTAAATGATGGGGTTGGGGAAAGGAATCCAGAAGTTTGAGACCTGGACTCTGTCCTTGAAGAATAATATTATCTTAAAAATTAATATGTATTGACTGTTTACATGGGCTGGGAAGTTTATTTAAACTCTCTCATTTAATTTCCCTCCAATCCTGTGAAGTAGGTGCCATTTTACAGATGTGCAAAGTAAGACTAAGAGAAGTTCAGTGACTTGGCTACGGCTGCAAAGCTAGGAAAGGAAGAACCACCATTTGAACCTAGAGTGGTCTTGCTCCAAAGCCAGTGCCACTGCTCTAAATTGCTTCTACTATAGATGGTAACCAAGTAATTGCTCATTTGTTCTGTATAATGTGCTTTTCTATTCATTAGCTCCCTTCAACTTCACAATAGCCCCGTGGGCCTGGTGATAGCACCAGCACTTTACAGATAAGGAAATTGAGGCTCAGAGGTGTGAAGTGACCTGCTGCCCTCCTTCCAATGCCTGATGTGCATTGGGGTGCAACCAGACACCCCATCCTCCCCCACCCTGTCCTGCCCTGGCTTCAACAACAAACCAGCAACACTCCTGTAGTAGCTGGGAAAAGTTGATCTTGTCACCTACCTGGGAGATGCGTGAGTAGGAGGCAGGCGGTCTTTTGCTCTGCTTGGGGTGTCTAAAGCTCTCCTTTTTTCCCTTCCCCAAGGGTTTACTGAGCACCTGTGATGTCCCGGGCACTGGGCTAGGGGTTTCTGTGCTTTATCTCCCTTAATCTTTGCAGCACACTCCATTAAGTAATTTGAACCCTCATTGTGCAGAAAAGAAAACTGAGGCTGGGGGTTATCAGGGAGCCCTGAGCACTCCAGCCTCCTTCCCCCCACACAGGACACAGTGCAGGGGCTTCAGGGACCTTGGGAGACTGTGCTCACAGTTCTGTCCCCATCCCAGGCACCCCTTCCTCAAAGTGCCTGGCCAAGGCCAGAACTTCCTCTCAGCTCTTAAAAACAAGGTCAGGCTCAGCTTCTCTCACAGGCCTCTCCTTTCCTCCCTCCCAACTCCAGCTATGTTTTCTGATTTGCCTGGTGCTAGAGCCCAGGGCTGCCCCTTTGGGGCCCTAGCCTCAGGTGTTCCTGTGCTGCTTGAGGCCTTCGCTCATAGGCACTGTTCTAAGCTCTTTCACCTGAATCACCTCCATTTACTCCTGAATAGCAATCCAAGGAAGTAGAATCTATTATTATTGCCATTCCCATTTTCCAGACGAGGAAGCCAAGATACAAAGAGGTAACTGGCTGGCCCGAGACCATGCAGCTGGTACATGGCAGAGCCAGGGTTCACACCAAGCAAGCTGGTGTGGAACGCACGTACCTAGCCACACCATTCTTCTGCCGACTTGCAATGGTCTTTAAATGCCAGTCTTACCCCCAGGCAAGAGAAAGTAATTGAGGGGTTTAGCCTAGGAGGGACCTGATCTGCTTTGCCTATGACCACAGTCTGTCTGGCAACAGTGAAGAACAGGACTTGGGGGACAGATGAGAGGGAAGGACAATAGTGAGATGGCTGGGGCAGCCTGGAATCCCAGACAGGGGCAGAACACGTGAACAGAAAGGAGTGGAGATGGGCGATGTTTTAGAAGTGGCGGCAGAGCCTCTGCGTTCTGCTGTGCCCAGCCAAAGCTGCTCCTGCTCCTTGTGCCAAGCTGTGTGCCTTCAATTTCTAATTTGCCTGTCCAAAGGGGACACTCTTAGACTCCTCACAAGGTACCACCTGAGCTGGCTGGTGGCCCTGATCAGACGCCAGGATGGGGAAGAGAGCAGTCTCCAGGAGGCAGCCACCAGAGCACCCACTCTAATCTTTCCTCTCCTACTGCTCCCCGGAGCTCCCTCCAAGGTGGGGCAAATGGGTGACCATAAGGGAGAAAGGCAACAGACCTAAGAGAAAGCCTAGAAAACTTTTAACAGTGGTTACTGCTGTGGAGGAATATTGGGAACAAGGAGACCTCAACTTTTTGCATTATACACTTAGGCATTGTGAATTTTCTTACGATAAGCATATTAAAAAAAATAATTTGAAAGCAAAAAAATTAGAAGTATTTTCAAAAGGAATAAAATCCTAATGCTCAATATGCTGTGAATATCAATTGAGATGACAGACAGAACTTTGCAAATTGAGGGGTTATGATAACTTATTAGTGATACACCACCCCTTCCAGTGAAAAAGGAAAACCCAAAATGCCCCAGGCCTGGTTGTTCCCAGACTTACAGCCTTGGCTGGATTGAACTCAGCTGCCCTGGGCTCCCCAATAGTTGCCCTTATCCCATCAGCCCTGGCAGTGGGGCCAGGCAGAGTTTGTACAAAAGGGAGCTTTAGTTGTGGCCTTTGCTGGGGCCCTAGGAATCAGTGACAAATGAAGTGGGATAATAAGTTAATTAAAGTTGTCCCATCCATGAAGAATCCCAGGGCAGAGGAAAGAGGCTTGGCCAGGGAGTCACACTAGACTCTTGAGCCATGGACTCCCTGAGGGACCTTAGGCCAGGCCCTCTCCATCTCTGGGCCTCAGTTTACCTATCTATACAATAAGGAGGTTGTCAGACACTGTGCTTTAGGGCCATGCCAGCACTAACATTCCAGGAATCTTTAATTAAAACTGTCCCCTGTGTATTCATCTTCTTGTCAAGTTTTAATTAATGGTTGATGGAGCCAGAGCAAGCACCAGCTGCCACCCCCCTGCTGGGAGGCAGAAGACACCCACAGGATGCTTGACCTGATAATCACTGCTAAGTGGCCTCTATCCCCATCTTTCCACTCCAGGCCTCTTCTCATAGCTCAATGCATTTTCCACATCACCTAGAGTTTTAGGACTGGGGTGTGTATGTGTGTATGTGTGTGTGCACATGTGTGTGTTTGATGGTGCTAAAGGGTATAGCCTTAATCTCCATTCTACCATTAACTAGCTCCATGATCTTGGTTTGTAACTTAACCTCTCTGACCTTCAGTTTCCTCTTCCATCAAATGGGGACAGCATTTGGTGGCAAGTAAGAGAAAAATCAACTCAAAATGGCTTAAACAATAAACTCATTCATTATCTCACAGAAGTCCTAAAGAAGGATGTTTCAGTGGTTGGTTTATTCTATATCAAGAACTCAGATTCTTTGCATCTTTCTGCTCTACCATCCTCAGCTATTGATTTTTGTCCTCAGACCTGTCCCTTAATGGTGATAAAATGGATGCAGCAGCTCCAAATATCACACTCTAATTCAACAAAATCCAAAGTCTGGAAGAAGGAATACTGTTTCCATATGTCCTTTTGAAGAAAAGAGCAAGGCAACCTTCCCCAAAAATTCTCAGCAGCTTTATTTACATGTCTCTCTTTGACCAGAAACATGCCACATGCCCAAGCAGAACCCACCACTTGGCAAGGAGGTAGGAATTATCAGACTGGCTTCAAGCAGTATTCCCAATCCTGGCTACAGTCTAAAATTACCTGGGGAGTGTCTAAAAATTACCAGTGCCCAGACTGCACTCCCAGACCAATTTAATCTCTGGAGGTTGGACCTAATTACCAGTATTTTTTTTTTATTTTAATAACATATAGACAACCTAAAATTTCCCCTTGTAACCACATTCAGATATCTATTTCAGTGCTGTTAATTATGCAAAGTTGTGCTACCATCACTATCATCCATTAACAAAACTTTACCATCACCTCAAAGAGAATTTCTGTACCTTTTATGCATTAAGTCCCCAATCCATATCCCTCCTTGTCCCCTGGTAATCTAGATTATAGTTTCTGATCCTATGAATTTGCTTCTTCTAATTATTTCATATCAGTAAGAACATATATTTGTTCTTTTGTATCTGGCTTATTTCATGCAACATGGTGTCTTTAAGGTTCATCCACGTTGTTGCATGTAACAGAACTTCGTTCTTTTTCATGGCTGCATATTATTTCATCATGTGTATATACCAAATTCTGCTTATCCATTCATCTGTTGATAGACACTTGGGTTGCTTCCATCTTTAGACAATTGTGAAGAATCCCACTATGAATATTGGTATGCAAATATCTGTTAAAGTACCTGCTTTCAGTTCTTTGGGGTATACTTTTAGAAGTGGGATTGCTGGGTCATATGGTAATTCTGTACTTAACTATCTGAGGAAACACTGCACTGTTTTACACAGCAGCTGCACCATTTTACATTCTGACCAACACCGAGTGAGTGTTCTTGCTTTGCCACATCCTCTCCAATACTTGTTACTTTTTGTTTTTTTAGTAGTAACCATTCTAGTGGGTGTGAAATGATATCTCATTATGGTTTTCATTTGCATTTCCCTAATGGCTAATGATGTTGAGCATCTTTTCATGTGCTTTTTAGCCATCTGTGTATCTTCTTCAAAGAAATGTTTATTCAAGTCTTTAGCCCATTTTTTGATTGGATTGTTTTGGCTGTTGAGTTGTAGAATTTCTTTAAAAACATGGGAAATTAAACCTGTATGTGTTTTCCAAATATTTTCTCCCATTCTGTCTATTTACTTTCACAATGAAGTCCTTTGATTCACAAAAGTTTTTAATTTTGATAAGGTCCCATTTATCTATTTTTTTTCTTTTGTTGCTTTTGCTTTTGGTGTAAAGTCTAAGAAACATATGCCTAGCAAAAGGTCACAGGGAAAGGTCACTAGCAAAAGGTCACAGGCTTCCCTAAGTTTTCTTGTGGGAGTTTTATAGTCCTGGTTCTTGTAGTTAGGTCTCTGATCCATTTTTTTTTTTTTTAAAGAATATTCTTTTTTTATTTTTTTTATTTTACCAGGAGGTCCTGGGGATCGAACCCAGGTCCCTCCATATGGGAGACGGAGGCCCAACCATTTGAGCCACATCCGCCCCCATCTGATCCATTTTGAGTTAATTTTTGTATGTGGTGTGTAATAAGAATCCCCCTTCACTCTTTTGCATATGGATATCCAGTTTTCCCAACACAATTTATTCAATAGACTATTCTTTCCCAATTGAGTGGACTTGGCAGCCTTATCAAAAATTAATTGGCCATAGATGTGTGGATCTATTTCTGAACTCTCATTTCAATTCCATTGGTCTATCCTTGTGCCAGTACCATGCTGTTCTGAATGTTGTAGCTTTATAATAAGTTTTAGAATCAGGAAGTGTGAGTCCTCCAACTTCATCCTTCTTTTTCAAGATGGTTTTGGTTTTACAGGGCCCCTTACCTTTCCGAATGAATTTGATAATTGGCTTTTTTAGCTTTGCAAAGAAGGCTGTGGGAATTTTGATTGATATTGCATTGACTCCATAAATCATTTTGTATAGAATTGATATCTTGATAATATTTAGTCTTCCAATCCATGAGCATTTAATATCCTTTCATTTTTTTAGGTCTTCTTGGATTTCTTCAAGCAACATTTTGTAGTTTACCATGTATAAGTCTGTTACACCCTTGGTTAAATTTATTCCTAGATATTTTATTCTTTTCGTTGTTATTGGAAATGGAGTTTTTTCTTAATTTCCTCTTCAGATTGTTCATTATTAGTGTATAGAAATACTACTGATTTCTGCTTGTTTTTCTTGCTTAATTTATTTATTAGCTCTTGTAGCTTTGTTGTAGATTTTTGGGGATTTTCTAGTATAAGGTCAGGTCATCTGCAAATAGGGAAAGTTCTACTTCTCCCTTTCCAATTTGGATGCCTTTAATTTCTTTTTCTTGCCTAATGGCTCTGGCTAGAATTTCCAGTACAATGTTGAATCAGTGGTGACGGTAGGCATCCTTGTCTTGTTCCTGATCTTAAAGGGAAAGCTTTCAGACTTCCTCTGTTTAGCATGATGTTAGCTGTGGAATTTTCATATATGCCCTTTATCATGTTGAGGAAGTTTCCCTTTATTCGTAGCTTTCTAAATGTTATCAAGAAGTGGTGCTGGCTTTTGTTGAATGTCTTTTGTGCATCGGTTGAGATTAACATGTGGTTTTTCCCTCTTTCTATTAATGTGCTGTGTTACATTATTTGATTTTCTTATGTTGAACCATTCTTGCATGCCTGAGATAAATCCCACTTAATCCTGGTGTATAATTCCTTTAATGTGTTGTTAAATTTGATTTGCTAGTATTTTGTTGAGGATTTTTGCATCTGTATTTATAAGGGATATTGAACTGTAGTTTTCTTTTCTTGTGACCTCTTAATCTGGCTTAGGTGTTATGGTGATTTTGGCCTCATAGAATGAGGTAGGGAGCATTCCCTCCTCTTCAATTTTTTGGAAGAGTTTGATGCCTTTGCTGAGTCCCATAAGTTTTGTTTTTTTTTTTTTAAGATTTTTATTTTTTTATTCATTTATCCTCCCCCTGCTGCTTGTGCTCGCTGGGTCAGCCAACCACGCCGTGTGGGCGGGCCCGCCCCCACCAGGAGGCCCGGGGAACCGAACCCGGGGCCTCCCATATGGTAAACGGGAGCCCCACTGATTGAGCCACAGCCGCTTCCCCATAAGTTTTGATTTATTGTGTTAATTCTTGGAATGTTTGGTAAAATTCACCAGTGAATCCATCTGGTCTTGGGGTTTTCTTTGTTATTGGGAAGTTTTGGATGACTGATTCAATCTCTTTACTTGTAATTTGTGTGTTGAGTCTTCTATTTCTTCTTGAGTCATTGTAGGTTCTTTGTGTTTCTAGAAGCTTGTCTATTTCATCTAGGTTGTCTAATATTTTGGCATACAGTTGTTCATATTATCCTTTTATGATCTTTTTTATATGTGTAAGGTTGGAAGTAATATCTTCACTCTAACTTCTGATTTTAATCATTTGCATCCTTTCTCTTAATTTCTTTGTCAGTCTAGCTAAAGGTTTGTCAGTTTTATTGATATTTTCAAAGAACCACCTTTTGGTTTTGTTAATTCTCTCTATTGTTTTTTCTTCTCAATTTCATTTATTACTGCTCTAATCTTTGTTATTTCTTTCCTTCTGCTTGCTTTGGGTTTAGTTTGCTGTTCTTTTTTAAGTTCCTCCAGGTATTTGTTTAGGTCTCTGATTTGAGCTCTTTTTTCTTTTTTAATGTAAACATTTAGGGCTATACATTTTCTTCTGAGCACTGCCTTCACTGCACCCCATAAGTGTTATGTTGTTCTCAATTTCATTCATCTCAAGATATGTGCTGCTTTCCCTTGTGATACCAGAATTTTTAAAATATGCTTTCTAAGTGATTCAAATGCACAGCTAGTGGTGAGAACCACTGGCTTAGACTAATCAAGATTCAGCTTCTACAGCCCAGTCTCCCATGTGTCTGGATGCCTAGAGGTAGGTGAACATACACACTATCACTTAGAGAGCATTTTTAAAAAATACTAGTATCACTGATAGAAAAGAGGAAGTGGGGATGAGTGGTTTTTAGCTACTCAATATCCATATGCACTCTTTGGCCCATATTATACCAGGAGTGGAGTTTGAAGTCATGCAATTATCTGTCCTCTGGAGAGATTTCTCAACAGGACTCACCTTGCCTTTAGACTGTAAGGTCTTGACTATCATAATCCAGTGGCTTCCAAACCTGGCTGCACATCAAATTATCTGAGATAGCTGTTAAAAATAAAGGTCTCTGGGCCTATCGGATGGCTACGGAATCATAATCAGTTAGAATAGAGCCCCAAAACATGAATGCATGCACACATATGTGCACACACACATATTTGTTAATTCCTCCAGTGATTCTAAGGCATCTCATCCTTAGAGTGGTGTTTTGGAATGACTGCTCCCAATTTCTCCCTCAGGGGCCTTATATGGTGCCTGAAAACCCACCATTAAGATCACTTTTCTAAGTTAAGTTCTCCTCTCACCACCAAATTAAAATGTCTTACATTATTGGTTGTTGAGGAGAGTCACTGAGTGTCTCTTGGCTTCAATTTCCTTTTTTTAAAATGTAGGCAACGGTACTTACTTCATCTGTAATTGCAAAAGACCTATGAGACAACAGAGAGTAGTTTGTCAATCAGAACATGATAAAGGGATGGTGTGAAAATATTCATGGATTGGGAGTCTGGAGGTCATTGTCCTAATCCTGTCCCTAGGTAACTTTAGGCAAGCCCTCTCTACTCTCCAAAGCTCTGAGTCTCTGTTTTATCATTTGTGAAAGGTGAAAGTTTGTATGCATGGATAATTTTTTTTTGCAGCGTTCTTAATGATAACAAGGACTTGTTCAGCAGAAGTCAATCAGCAATTTAACCGGGTGGGACTGAAGTCCTCTGTATTTGTCAAGATGAGGACAGAGGGAAAAGTTTGGATTGTGAGATATTCTGCTTAGGGTAGAAAGGCTTGGATGGGTGGGTGTCCAGAATGAGGTCTAGGGCAGACTTAAATGAGTGAGGAGGCTCCCAAACACCCATGCTGGAGCTACAAAATTTCTTCTGGGGTCAATAGGGCCCTTTGCTCACTGGAGCTTCCAATTTCCTTATTCATTCATTCACACACGCACACACTCAACAAAGATCTATTGAACACCTACTGTATCAGGCATTGAGGGGTTTGTAAGATCTACGGGTCCCAGCCTTGGCCCCCAGGCTCTGTATTCCCCTGCAGGCCCTGGACCTCCTGTTTTCCCACTTCCCTTTGTTTCACATCTGGCCCTGGGTCAAATGTGGTTTTTCTGCAGCCAGCAGGCCTGACAGCATCCATCTGTGGAGCCTGAGCCAGAGCCAGTCCAACAAGGAACTCATCTATCAGCTGAGCCCAGGGCTGGGGCTAGGAAAAAGGAACCACGGGGTGTCAGGCCACCCAGGATGTGGAGTGGGAAGGGGAGCTTCTGGATATATCAAAGAGGCCGGTTCTGGCTGAGATAGTCTGAGGAAAGGGAGGATGCAAGATGGGGAATGAGGAATTCTGGGTTCTAGTCCTCTGAGTTCCACTAACTCCTTGTGTGACTCTGAGAAAGCCTCTGCCTCTCTCTGAGCCTTGGTTTTCTTATCTATAGCATGGAGGAATTGGATTAGAATCCTAGAATCATTGTAATCTTGGGGGTGGAAGTATTCTTAGAGTCCACCTAGTCCCAGTCCCCATCCAGTGTTTCAGTCACCTCAGCAGCATCCTTAACAGTGATTGCCTACACTCTGCTTGCATGTTTCCAGTTATGGGAAGCTCTCTTCCTCCAATGGCAGCCTGTTTTATCTTGGCATAGCTGTTTGTTAGAAGTGATCTGAAACCGAACTCCCTGTGACTTCCATCAACAGGCCCTAGCTCTGTCCACTTGGGACACACTTCATCTACTCTGTGATAGCTCCTCAGAGGTTTGAATTTGGGGTACAAGTTCCCTGAATTTCCTCTTCTGCAGACTGAACAGCTTTTCACCTCCAACTGTTCTCCTAGAGTCTGGACTGTGACCCCTTAATGTTGGGGGCCAATAACTGGATGTAGCCCCAAGACTGGGTCTTGGCAAGGCTGAAAAGTCTCAGAATATGACCTTTCTCCTTTCAGGCACAATATTGCTTGCACTATCTGAGGTCCTATCTGATTTCTTACCTATAAAGCCTCCACTAACCTGTGAGTTCTGCGAGTGTGGAGCCATCCCTGACTCCTTTCTGTTACAAATCCAAGTGCCCAGCCCAGGGCTTTGCCCAGAGATGGCATTAGTACTTGTGTGTTGAGCGGGCTGAGTGCCAGGGACACGTGTGTGCATGTGAGCACGTGTGCATGCATAAATATGATTGCAGACTGAATGCTGCCTGAATAGGGAGAGTGGGCTGGGCCATGGCTGCCTTCCACTGCCTCCCTCTCCCCACTGCCTGCTGCATTTGACACGCAATGAGGGCCTGGCATGTGGGCTTGGTGGTACTGGTGTTCATCAGTGCCCAAGCCCCAGGGAGGCTGGGATCTGTAGCTGCTGCCTATCAGGGCTCCCCGGAGCCCTGCATGTTTCTAAAGCTCTGTGCACAATTTGCCAATGGTGTGTGAGTATGTGGTTGCTGAAAGTATCCCCTGGTGTCTAACTGGAAGCAGGAGGTGGTAGCTGTGTCCCATCCATTGGTGGTAGTGACCTGGGGATCTGGCTGAGGCAGTCAGAAATAACTGAGCCCTGTCAGTCAGCAGAGGTATTCCTAGCTGGCTCAGGAGGAGGTAGGGCAGTGGCTGAGCCCTGTTACTTAATAGGGGTATTCCCAGCTGTCTGGATGAGAAGGGGGAAGCAGTTGTCCTGGCAAGCGGTTGGGGTTTCCTGGCTATGCCCATTCTGACGTGGCCTGTCTCTGGATGTGTCTCCTTAACACTCAGCTGTCATCAGCCCCAATCACCACAAGGGAAGTCATCCTTGCCAGAGCTGAAGGCCATGGGAAGGACACTTCAATTATTCCATGTCATCTGTCTGGGTTCCAGTGCAGTGGGAAGTCACCAGCCTGAGGGCGGACTGGAAGGAGTACATGCCAGGAAAAGATGGGGCAGATGAAGGGAAGGAGAGGAAGGGCTCCGAAGGGAGCCCATGGCCCATCTTGAGCAAAGGGGGCCAGCAGAGATGTCCCCAAACACACAGCTACAGATGGGGCCTTTGCAGAACCAATATATGCAGTTGTTGGAGTAGCAAGGTTTGGGAGTCAGGCAGACCTAGGTACTGGTCCTGCCTATTTTCTCATCTGTGAAATTGAGAGACTGTGAAAAGCCCCAGGTCAGGCCTGTGGCGTACACCCAGGAAATGGAAGTTCCCTGCTTGCATTCCCCTTCATCTGAGATGACCTGAGTGAGGCAGATGGTGGCTGGAAAGGGCGGGAACAGGAATTGTCTTTTGGGGACCTCTACCAGACTTGTCCTGAGGCTTGCCCAGAGTCTCTGTACTCTTGGTTCTTTCCCCTTGGCTGGGAAGCCTAGCTGATACAGAAGACAGGAAGAGGCCGGAAAGGGCAGGGGCCAAACCCCTTGTGAGTGACTCCTTTGTCAGCTTGGGCTGCCGCCAAGGGATTCCAGCATTCCTCACCTATGGGATCTTTCTAGAAACCCAGCCAGGGGCTGAAGATACACCAACTGTACAGCATCAAAGGCCTTTCTTCCATCCCCTTTCCAGAGGGGAGGACAAGTGTTGTTGCAGATAAGGAAACCAAGGCTCTGTACAGTGACTTGTCCAGGGTCACATGCAGCTGCTGGATCG
Organism: Tolypeutes matacus; assembly: GCA_026826555.1. Lineage (NCBI taxonomy): Eukaryota > Metazoa > Chordata > Mammalia > Cingulata > Chlamyphoridae > Tolypeutes > Tolypeutes matacus. Next base: position 1,822,898 of record JAKSZT010054532.1, read on the forward strand.
ACACAGATTCAAGCCCACCATGCCATACTTACTCTCCTTTTCTTTTTTTTCCTACTGTCCTTTTAATCTTATATATCATCACCTTACCTCCCCACCCCCAGCATACTAGACTCCAGTTGTGACAGACTGAGTACTCAAGATTTCCAAAACACTCCCTGCATTTTCCTGCTACTGTGTTTTTCCTCATCCAGCTTCTTTGGCCTGGAATGTCCACCTCGCCCTGCCCTGCCCCACCACACCACACCCCTCCCATTTCCACCCCATTCCCACACTTGGGTCTGTGGAATTCCTTTATTCTTCAAAGTTCTGATGCTTCTTCTGACTCTTGAAAGCGGGAAGACTTCCTGTGCTCCCCAGAGGGCTTTGCTGCACTCTTGCATTGTGTCACTACGAACTGAGCCCACAGAACAGACACCAATCTTGGAGCTCATTGAGCCGAACCCTCTCAGCTTTCCGAGAAGGAACCTAGAACCAGGGAGTGGAAGGGGCTTAAATACTCTTCTGCTTTTCTCCTTATCTCTGGCCACGGCTACACAGCCTCTTTCCTGTTGGAGGTTCTCAGAGTTCTCCTCCCCTCCCCTCCCCTCCTCTCCCCTCCCTTCCCCTCCCCTCCCTTCTCCTTTCCTCCTCCTTTTCCTTCTCCTTTCTTTCCTTAGGGGAGCTCATCTATGACCACAGCCTTAAAGATAGTATTTCTCATTGCATCCAAGTCATCTCCACCAGGATATCTCACACTCACCTCACACTCAACATGGCCTAACTAAACTCATCAGCTGCTACCCACTCCAAATCTCCTCTTCTGAATGGTATCACCACATCCCCACAAGACTCCTGGAGTTGTCCTTGTCCCTACTTTCTTCCCCCACCCCCACTTCATACAATCTACCAACAAGTCCTCCCCATTCTAACCCCAACACATGCTGAATCTACCCACTTCTCCTTAACTCCCTGGCCTCCACCCTGGTCTCTGCTTCATCATCTCTTATCTGCCCCCTCCTTTTCCTGCTTTCACTCTATTCTCCCACTCCTGCCTGCCAGTCCACCTACCACAAGGTTGCCAGAGGGAATGTTTCAAAAGGCATATCAGAAAATGTGGTTTCTCAAGGTAGTGAGAATAAAATTCAAGATTGTGAGAGATCTTATCTGGCTCTCCTCCTTTCCTACATTTAATCTTCCCTGCAGTACTGAATGTGCCTGGCCATCTTCTGCTCATGTGCTTTGCCCAGTCTACTCCTGCTGCCTGAAACACTTGTCCCTTCACCTTTGCCCACCTAACTCTTCATCAGCCTTTAGGTTTCAGCTTAGTTATCATTCTGTGTTTGTCGTTTAGGACTCAGCTCAGGTGTCACTGCTTCCTGGAAGTCTTCCCAGACTTATCCTCCCCCAAGTCTGGTTAGATGTCCCTTTTATGGGCTCTGGTCCCCTCCACCACTCTCCCCTGCAGCTCTGTAGACTTGCAAGCATAGCACGGTTCATCATGTATCATCAATACTTGGGTATTTGTTTCTCCCACTAGACCAAGGGCCTGCAAATTATAACCCACAGGCCAAATCTGTTTTTTGGAAATAAAGTTTTATTGGAATACAACCATGCCTGTTCATTTATGTGTTGTCTATGTTTGCTTCCATGCTACAATGGCAAAGTCGAATAGTTGTGATAGAAACTGTATGGTCCGCAAAGCCCAAAATATTTACTATCTGGGCCGTTTGCTGTTAGAGGAAAAGTTTGTTGACCTCTGCTGTAGACCATCTGCCCAAGAGGGCAGACATCTGGTTCATTGCTGGGCCCTCAACAACCAGCACAGTGGCTGGTGGTTGGTTGGTAGGTGGTCAAGAAACATTTGTCAAATGGTGGTGGAAGTGTATACTTTCACAGCCTAAGTCCCCAAGAAAGTTCTGACCTTTGGTTTCTCATGTGCCCCCCCCCCCACTAGAGAAGAAGACCCTCAGGATCCAAGGATAAGGTCAGTTTCCTTGTGTGTTCCCAGCACTCCCCAAAGCAGGCACAGGTCCAGAGGACAGAGAGGATAAACGCTTGCTGATTCCCTGGCTATCTGGGAGACTTGGGGAGGAAAGCAAGGCTGCGGAGTTGCTCTGAAGGGGACCCCATCCCTCTCTTAGATAGATGTGTAATCTGACCTCAAGGCTGTCCCTGCCACTAAAGCAGTGGTACCCCCCACCAGAGAACATTTGGCAATATCTGGAGACATTTTGGTTGTTGCAACTGAGAGGAGGGAGGGTAGCTGCTACTGGCATCTAGTGGGTAGAGGCTATGGAAGCTGCTAAACGTCCTCCAATGCACAAGACAGACTCACCCAACAAAAATCACCTGTCAATAGTGCCACAGATGAGAAATTCTCCTCTAAAGAAATGGTTCTCAACCCTGGATGCCCATTAGAAATATCTGAAGAGTTCGTGAAGCATTCCAACGCTTGGGTTCCAGCCTAAACCAATTAAAACAGAATCTCCCAGGCTGGGGCCCAGGCAGCAGAGTTTTACCATCTCCCCAGGTGATTCTAATGTGAAGCCAGGGTTGAGAACCACTAGGCTATCACTTCCAAGGATGGGCTCCACAGATATCCCCAGATTACCTAGTCTTTGCCTCAAATATTTGGTCCCACTGCCAGGCCCTGGGGCCTGCTGGTCATTTTGACAAATCTGGCTGCTGCACATATGGGGAAACTCTGAGCACTAAAGGGATAGAAGAGCCTCTCTTCTCCCCCTTCCTTCCCCCTGTCCATCTCTGAAGAAGGAGGGGTGCTGATGGAGGAGAGGGGAGGGGGCTAGGAAGCACAGCTGGAATTCCAATCACCTTCAACCACAAAAATCCATATCAAACCATTACCACCCCCACCTCCCCTTTCCAAGTTTGGCTGTAAAGAGAAGCATCCCCCCTTTTCCTAAAAGCAACCCAGAGGCCCTAAGCTGATGCAGGCTCAGCAGTGTGTGTGCTGAGGAAGAGGCAAGGGAGCCCCCAGCTGCCAGAGCAGGCCTCAGTTTGGAGGTGTCTGCACTTCTTAAATCCAATCAGGCCCTGGGCCTGAGCAGGTTCCCTAGCCAGGGAAAGAAAGACATTGGGTGGGTGAAGGAAAGGTGAGTTTCTCTTCCATGGGACAAACTTTACCTGTCCCTCTAAAACAGCAACTCCACAAAGGCAGATCTGCCCCAGTTCCCACGTTCCCTTCCAAAAATGGAGCTGGGATCCATCCCAGAGGGTGAGCCTTCTTTTCCAGGGATAGTCCCCTATCAGCCTCTGCTTCTCTCCTGGACCAGGCAGGCACTGATCATAGGTTGGGAAATTGAACTCAGTGTCACCCAGTATAATGCTGGTTGATTCATCATCTACTGTGGGGTGGGAGGAAGTGAGACCTGAGGAAACAGGGCCAGGCTTTGAAGGGTCTCTCTGATCAGGAAGACTTCTCAGACCCAGCAGCTACTGGGATTTCAGATTAGAGTGACCCACAGCTCTCAGCCAGGGTCGGACAGCCAGCCTGCAATGAAGTGAGATCTGCACTTTGTGGCAGATTCCCCAGGCTTCAGCTGGGAAGCTGCTGCCAGAGAGACAGAACAGAGGCAGAAAACAAACAAACAAACAAACAACAAAGGTGAGAGGCAGAATCATATTGCAGATGAATAGCCTAAAACATGGGCCAGGCTCCAGAGAGCACCAGAAGCAAAATGCTGACTGCCCTGCCTTGGGGAAGGGAGATGGCTACACAGGTGACATTAGAGCCAGACCTCGAAGCGTGAGATCGCGATTGCAGAAGATGGAGAGGAGTATTCCAATGGGAGGACAAAGTGGAGGCTAGTGCACAGAGGTGTGCTGTGTGTGTGGTGTACTGAGCCAGCCCTTGTGGACTGAGCACACAGTGCAGCCCTGTGGGGAGTGGAGCTGAGGGTGGAGAGGTAGGCAGGGCTCAGATTGGGAAGGGCTGCGCATACACCCACTGAGAAGATGAGAAACGTGACTCTATCCTGAAAAGGATGGGGCGCTATGGATATACTTGAGTGACAGGATCATGGGCGAAGACTGCATTGGGGCATGGGAGGGTCCACGACCTGAAGATGACAGACCATCTAGAGTGGAGGCTGGTCTGGGTGTAGGCCCATGAGGTTGGTGACAGAAGGCATAAAGCAAGGGGTTTTAAGAGCCATTGCGGAGCCAGTCTGGGGATTCAAATGCCAGGGTGAAGCAGACTGGACAATGTTTCTGAAATACATCAGAGTTTCACTTGCTGGCTTCAACTATTTTACTGGATCCCAGCTGCTCTTAAGATAAAGTCTAAACTCCTTCCGACTGCCTACGAGGTCCCAAGTGCTCTGGTCACTAGCCATTTCTCCAGCCTCATCTCCTACCCAGCACTGCTCCCCACTTCCCCCCAATTTATAGCTTTAGCTCTATAGGCCCTTTTTTTCAGTTCCTCAAATGCTGTAAGCTCTCCCTCATGAGAGCTTCTCCATAGGCTCTCCTCCCTTCCTAGAATATTCTAGCCCTCAGTCCCACCCACATACTGGGCTAAATCCTACTCACTGCTCAGGACTTAGCTTTCTGGGAGGTCTTTCGTGATCCCCACCCCCAGGTTGGGACCAAACATTGCTCTGTGGGCTCCCTCAGCCCCTCTACTTTACCACCATCACAGCCTTTAACTTAGTAAACTGTACAGTGATTTTCTGGCCACTTGTCTGACAAGACTGTAAGCAGGACTTGTGACTGACTTGTTCACTGCTGTCCCCCAGCTCCTTGCACAGTGCCTAGCATATGCTCAATAATTGTGGAAGGAAGAAATAAAGAAGGAAAAAAGAAGACAGAAGAAAGGAAAGAAGGAAGGAAGGACGGAACAGAGAGGAAGGCATCTGATGATGGAGACAGAAAATGAGAGAATGGAATTTGGGGGGGGGGGAGTTGGGGGGTTGGAGACAGATAGGTTTAGTTTAAGCCCAGTTGAGCTAGAGGTATCTAAGGGTCACCCAGGAATACATATCTGGGAGGCTGTCAACTCTGTGAGCCTGAAGCTCAGAGGAGCAGTTTGGACTGGAATGGTCTGCTGAGAGGTGAGAGCTAAAGCTATGGGAATGAATTTGAAACTTGATGTTTTTGATTCCTAAGTAAACAGCCGGCCAAGAAGCAGTATATTTTGAAACACTGGTGGCCAGGGACATGACAGGAAGAGGTGGAGGGAAGAGGCGAGAGGAGGTGCCGTCCCCCTTGGGGTTGAGGGGGATCCCTCCTCTGGTATCGCCCCAGCTGTCACCCAGCTCTGTGGGGATAGAGGGTCTGGGCTGAGGACCTGCTTTGGGAAGGAAGACTGGACAGGTGAGGTCCCCTTCCCTGCTGTGGGCCCTCAATGCTCCCTGGGTCCTTTCCCCCAGGCTGAGGCCAGTGGGCCCTGGGACTCACCCAGCACCCCTTTCCCCACTGCCTCTTCCCTGCCCTAGGCCCGCCTCTGTAACTCAATGCTCCTGCTCCTTCCTTTGCTGGGCCCAGGAACCCTGCCAAACATTGTGCTTCGTGGCCTGGGGATGACTCAGGCCTTCCCTCCCCAGCACCACCCCACCCCCAGCCCCTGAGTCACTCCATAGGCTGTGCAGGGAGAGCGGCTGATGGGCAGCTTGACTCCAGGAGCCAGGGTGCTGGCGAGAGGGTCTCCAACCACGTGGCATTCCAGACAGGGCTCTGGAGGAGAGGGACAGGGCCACAGACAAGGCGTTGGGCTGGGGGTCACTGGGAGGCCTGGCAGGTGCACATTAGCAGGCCAACACCAGAGGACCCTAGGAATCAGTGGGTCACTAAGTACCTATTAAGTTGCCTGCTCTAGCCCTGTTTGGCCAGGCCTTTTCACTTCCAGCCTCCAAGTTCTCCCCTGAAAATGGAGGGCTCTAGAGGCCACAGGTCTGGCATCAAATCCAGGCACCACCTCTTCCCTACTGGGTGATCTGGGGCAAGTGAGTCACTTTGCCCAGGTGAGCCTCAGTTTGTTCATTCTGAACAATGGGGATAAGAATCGTACCCTCCTCCCAGGGTTTTTAGGAGGATTAAGTGAAGGAATGAGGGTAAAGTGCTTTGTAAACAGTCAAGGGCTGTAACAGTAGCAGTGTTATATTTATCTAGATGGCTGTGATGGAGAAAAAGAAACAGGTGGCGGCAAAGCTCTCTCTGCTTTTCTGTCATCTGGGGGCACATTTCCCAGGTCTTTCCCCTTGACACTGGGATTCCTTGAGGCCTTGGCTCCTGGAAGGTCAGTGCTCAAAACTTTGGTTTCATGCTTTGCTGGAGGACCTTCAGCAAGTGGCTTGACTTTTCCGGGCCTCCGCAAGCTGTAGGTATGCAGAGGCCAAAGATAGAGAGAATGTCTTCTTTCTCTCCTCCCGACTTCTCTCCCTCCCAGCGGCTGGTGTGGTGATCAAAAGAGAGGTTCACACAGAGGTGAGGCCCAAAAGCCCAGCCCCCTTCCCCCAGATGTGGCATGGTGTTTGGGGGTAGGGTAGCGAGTACAGAAGAAATGTGGACATGTGGAGGGCAGGACCGGGGCTGGTCTGTGTGTGTGATCAAAGGAGCAGGGTGGGGTGGGGCCGGGGGTGGGGGGTGAGTTTTTTGCATTGCTGAGGGTTTAGCCCTTTCTCTCTCTTGCTTCAAAGCCTTGGTATTCAACCCCCTCCCCAGTGATCCCCACGGGGCTGGGCCTACAGACCCTACTCAGGACCACGTGTGAATGAGGCCCAGACTCTTTAAGACCTATCTGACCATTCAGTGGGTTGGCACATCACCTGCCTGGCCAGCTATCAGATCCTGCCTCACCGACTGCCTTCTTACCCGTCTGTTGGGCGTGTACCCAGGGACTGCTAGCTCAGCACACTGCCTGTTGGAGGACTGCACTAACAACCCGCCCAATGGTCTATGACAGTCTCCCGCTGTCCCCATGCCTGGCTTGCACCAGCCTCTGGCCTGGGTGAGAAGTGGCGAGTGTGAGTGGGTGGGTCTGAGCCTCTCAGCCTCCCGGCTCAGGGCAGTGACCCTTGGGGGGCAGTGTGGGTGTGTGCCAGCCGAAGCTCCATCCTGGGTGGAAGGATGGGGAGTTCATCTCTGGAGCTCTGGGACCTCCTCCCAGGGAAGGTGGGAGCAGAAATAGTGACTTTTTACAGAGGAGAGGAACAAAGATGCAGGCCCTCCTGGGCCCACCCCAGTATCCCAGGGGTTCTGGCTGCCAATTCAGCCAGGAAGCGTGCCTTCTAAACAATGCCCTGGCCAGCCTGTCTTGAGCCCCACTTCCCACCCTTGCAGGAGTCCTGGGGGAGACGCCCCTGACCATTGTTCCCAGAGACAGTTCACCAGGGTCAAGTCTAGGCCAGGTCAGGGTCCTAGGCCCCCACACCCTGGGAGGAGGTACATGATGTCTTAGAGAAGTGGCTCCTCCAGCTTTTGTTCTTGGCTGGGCAGGTAGCCACTCAGGGACACCATGGAAGGGAGGGGGTTGGGGTAGACATTCTCTTCCATTTCCCTTGGGAAAGGTTTATGGGGCAGGGTAAACTAAGGCAAGTAATAGCAGAATTGAAATGGCACCACAACTGGAAGGGATGCTAAAATTGATTGAGCTGATCTCTAGAATTTCTACTCCATGGGGTTTTGTCCAGAACTGTATCCTAGAACAATGCCTGGCATATAGTAAGTGCTCAATAAACATTTGAGGAATGTAAGAACTCCCCCTGATTTCCCCCATCCAGTGTTCCACTCACATACTTGAAGGCTGCCTAATGCTCATAAGTGCTCTGGACTAGCAGGCAAACCTGGGTTTAAATTCTATCTACACCACTTTCTAGCTAGGTGACCCGGGGCCTCAGTTTCCTTATCTCTAAAATAGAGATAATGAATCCTACCTCAGAGTTACCATGTGGCTTTTGTTGTTGCTATAGTTGTTTGAGCTAGGTTTGGGAGATTTCCTGATACCTAATAGGTGCTCCTTAAATGTTCTTTCCCTCCCCCTCTCTTCTCACCGAGTCTTCTCTTCTCCAGGCTAAACAGCCCTAGCAGTTACAGACATTCCTTGCGATCTAATTTGATGCTCACAACAGGAGCTGTCATTTTCCCCATTTCACAGATATAAAAACTGAGGCCTGACGAGAGTGATTCTGGTCACACTGTAAGGCGCCATCAGGATTCTAGCACCATTCTGTCGCCTCCGCATCCTCACCTTCTCCCCTATGCCACTCTTCCCTTCTTGTGTTGGTAAGAGCTGCTGTGACCTGGAGCCTGTCCATGAGCCTTGGTTTCTTCAGCTGGCCAGTGGGAATAAACATCCCGACTCCCTCAGCCTTTCTGACCATCCAGGGTGGCGTGTATTCCAGCGGCTCTTCACCTTTCCCCTGCTTCTCTCCGTGGGATCGACAGGCAACACACTTCTGAGCACCAGCCTCCCCAGGCATTCCTGGCAAGGCAGCTGAAACTCCAGCCCTTACACTCTCTTTCCAGGAAACATCTCTGAATGCAAGTGAGTGAGAGGGACATGATTAGAGGGATAACACTGGGTCAACTCCAGTTTATTAAAACAGCAGTAAATCATAGTGCTTCACACTATTATTAGCAACAAACGACTTTAGATGGTGCAACAGATTGGGACACAGCAGTGGGTCAGGACTGCTCTAGGAGAACTGCTGGGGGTTTCTGATAAGCCCTGTGGAAATGCAAGCAGTGATCAGCATTGTTATCGTAGTTATCATTGTTCTTGTTCAGGAGCCAAACTGCTTGGGCTCAAATAATAACTCTGCCACTTCCTGAGGATATGACATTGGACAAATTACTTAACGTCTCTGTGCCTCAGTTTCCTCATCTGTCAAATGGGGATCCTTAGTAGTCTCTACCTCCCAGGATATTTTAAGGATCAAATGAAACAATGCAAATAAAGTGCTTAGTACAGTGTCTAGTTTAAGGGTCAACAAACTGTAACCCGTAGGCCAAATCTGGCTCACTGCCTGTTTTTGTAAATAAAGTTTTATTGGAGCACAGCCATGTTCATTTGTTTGCCTATCATCTATAGCTGTTTTTGTGCTACAACAGCAGAGCTGAGTAGTTTCTGGCAGAGACTGTATGACACGCAAAGCCTAAAAATATTTATACTCTGGCACCTTACAGAAAAAGTCTGCCGACCCCTGTGCTAATCCATAGCAGAATTGTTGAATAAATGTTAGCTGTTATAACTGTTATTTCATTTCATTTTATTCTTACAAAAGCCCATTCATTGTAAACATGGAAATTCAAGCCCAGAGAGGGGAAGTGACTTGTCCAAGGCCACACAGCCATTCTGGTACCGGGCTGAGAGTGGAACCCAGGCCCCTTGACTCCCAGTCCAGGGAACTTTTCAATACATGATACTAGAAAGTACCATGCTTGTAATCCTCAGACTCTATGTTCCTATTTTAGAACATAGATGGAGCTGGTTTAGCTTCCAGGCCAAGGTATGTCAGCTGCTGGACCTCTGGGCACCCCCTCCCTGCCCCCTGCACACTGTGTCAGAGGCTCTGCCAGGTCATTAGGCACAGAGAAGTTTCTTTGCACCTTGCAGGCCTGTTGGGACCCTTCTCTGGCCTCCTATCCTTGGGTCCATCTTCCCAGTAGGCTCCCATGTTCGGAATCTGTTATCTGCTTGCTGGCCTTAACCTTGCTCCTTTGATGGGCTGATTAGAGGCTATTTGCATTTCCTTTGGTGTGCTCTCATCTTATAGCAACTATGACAGAATTATGTCAGCTCTCCCTTATCTTTAATCCTCTCAAACTGTCTAGTTATCTTTTAATTTCCTGTCCACTTCCCTTACTGGGGAGTTAAATGAAGTAAAGTCATGTCCAAACTGATGGGGTAGAGTGGGAAAGCTCATGGTCACTCACCCTGGGTCCCTGGAGCCCTGAGGGGGTAGCCTGGGCTCCAGAGCCTGAGGAGGCTTGCAGGATATACCACTTCCTATTCCTGTTCCCAGGTCTCATGGCTTCAGGAGTGGCAGACCCAGGACTAATTCTAGCTAGATTGAGTATGTATGTGTGTGTGGGTGTGGGTGAGCAATCACACACACATTCCTGAGATGATGAGTTCCTTTTGTCATAGGGTCTGACATATGGTAGACACTTCAGATGTGATCATTTCCTTCCTCTCTTGGGTGATCACGGTGCCTAAGACTGGGCAAAACTATTTGGGCTGGCACACAGGAGGGAGATATTCAGTGAAGGTTTGTCAAATGTCTGGGTTGATAGGCGTGTCCTTGGGAGGCTGCTCCATGTTCTATGTGTTCTGTGTGGGTAGCATACGAAATGTGTGCACTTTGAGTATGAAGTGTGTGTGCTGTGTGAATGTGTGGACAGCACGTGCTTGGCACATGGGCACAGCTGTGCATGGTGTACTGCTTAGTAGAGCAATGTGGGAATGGGTCTGAAATGGGAGGGCCCAGGACAGTAAAGTTTTGCTCCAAGATCAAATTGACCTGGGGTTGAAACCCAGCTTGACACTTACTCATGGTCCCTGAATTTACCTAAGTACCAGTTTCCTCCTGGAGAGAGAGAGAGAGAGAGAGAGAGAGAGAGAGAGAGAGAGAGAGAGAGA
>JAKSZT010054532.1:1833486-1906061 GCA_026826555.1 Tolypeutes matacus
AGAGAGAGAGAGAGAGAGAGAGAGAGAGAGAGAGAGAGAGAGAGAGATTTACAAATGCCAAACTCACAGGATTGGAAGGAGCATTACATGTGCTGATGTAGGCAAAACTCCCAGCACATGAACTGGCACATGCATAATAATTGTTGATGATGATAATAATGAGTATGTGGAGATATTACCTGCCAGGGGTGTATGTGTTATGCAGGGAGTTTGAGAGTGTGTGCCAGCATGGGGTGGAGTGTGTGAAGGAATGCCTGATGGGAGAGGCTGGAAGTGTTGGGCAGACCCTGGGGCCTGCCTGGAAAGGAAGCCCAGAAAGCAGGGCAAAGTCCACAAGAGTGCACAGAGGGAGCTGGGAGGAGCCCAGACTTGGGTGGAATGATCTGATGACTTAATGAGCCTCTTCCCCCTCTCAGCAGCAAGATTAATGGGATGAAAGTGGGCAAAGGTCAATTGTGTTGGAGATTCGGGCCCCAACAGGGCAACTTGTTATCTTACAAAATGGTCTCTCCCAGGACCTTCCTGTGGCTCTCACCAAAGGCGTCTCAAACCCCTGCCTGTCCAGGACAGGGAAAGAGAGGAATGGGGGAGGTGGGAAAGAATGAGCAGGCAGCCAGGGAGCAGACTCTGGGAAGCAAGCTGGAGAGGAGACTCTGGAGGGTGGCAAGTTTTCAGGGGCTCCAGGGAAAAGAGGTTGAAAGAGGAGGGGCGTCTGAGAGGAAGAGAGAGAATTGGAGGCTCTGGAGGCAAGGAAAAAGGGAGAGATAGGCAGTGGTAATGAGAAACCCAACTCCACTTTCTCCTTGGGCTAGATGAAATCTCTTCTAGGCCAGGCGTTGTAGCCTCTCAGTGAATCACGGGGCTGGTTCTAGTGGTGTTTCACACTCCAGTGGTTGGGTTTGCAGCTGGGAACACGGAAGGTAACTAAATCTCTAGGGTGATTCAGGAGTACCTGGATATGTGGATGGAGACTATGAACCAGACACCATACAGCTCCGTAGTGTTCCTCCATGGCCTACTTACATTCCTTCTCCTTTGGCTTCTGTCTCTCAAGATACCACTTAGCCTGGCAATGGCCCATAGTCATTTCTGAGACTCAGCTGAGGTTCATCTGCTATCTACTCTGTGAGTCGGTGGCCAGTTGTCCTTACCGTTTGCAATGGTAGGCCTGGAATCTTCTTCCACTTCCCTGAAGTCTCCAGGATACACCTGCATCCCTGACTGGGGTGTCTTCTGTGGCCACAGTTGATATGGACCTCTAGGGACCTACATATCCCTACACTTTTGGTCTCTGTCCTCATCCTCTTTACCTTCTGCCTGAGGACATATCAATTGCCTGTGAACCCTTGAAGGCAGGGACCACAACACTACATTTTATTAATAACACTGATCATGGTGACCATAATATTACCACCAATGAAGATGGTGGCAGTGTCAATGGTGGTGATGGAAGAGTTACTAATAATGGTAACAGCACTGATGAAGGTAATGGTGAGGATGACAACAGAGGTGGTGGTTATGACAGAGGTAGCAATGGAGGTGATGGTGGTAATGATACAGATGGTGATGGTAATGGTGTCAATGGTGATAGAAGTAGTGATGATGGTGGAGGTGATGATGGTTATGTTAGAGATAGAAATGATGCCAAGAAATAAGATGAGTGTGATGGTGATGGTTGAAATGGTAGTGATGATGACAGAAGTGGCAATAGTAGTGTAGAGGTAGGGATGGTGGTGATGAAGGTGATGATGATGGTAAATGTGGTACTTGTGATATTAGAGGGAGTGATGTTGGTGATTGAAAAAGGTGTACATGATGTTGATGGTGAGAGTAATGATGGAGGCAGTGATGGTGAGAGTGATTGTGATAATAGAAGTGATGGTGAGGATGGTAATATTGATGGTGGCCATAGCAATAAAAATGGCGATGGCAATGGAGGTGATAGTGGCAGTGGTAAGGGTCATGGTGATGATGAAGTCTGGGACAATTAAAGATAGTGATGGTGATGACAATTATGAAAGGCAAGAATCTAATAAATCTACTCTCTACGTCTATTATCTTCTATCTTACTCTTGACTTTTTCCCCAGTATTCTCTATCTCAGTTTTACCTTAGTTTCCATCCTTTACTATTTGGAAAGAATTAGAAAATTGGGCCAACCAATAAAGGCACTGTGGAGCTGTTGGTTTCCAGAAGAGTAGCTCAGTCTCCTGGTCTCATTTGTTGTTGGGAGAGTCTATGTAAGGGAGTGATTTTCTCTCATTTCCACTAAAGTCAAAACAGAAAAAAATTGGCACTAGAACCTAAAGTTTGGTGTTATGAAGAGCCTCCTTATGGGGAAATGTAACCTTGGAAAGTTACCGAGGAAGGTTGTAGAATGTTGTAGCTTTGGGATGGCTCAGAACAAGAGAGAGATCCCCACTTGCCTACATGGATCATGCAAGACACTGGACAAAATGATCCCTGTAGATCATGACCCGACTTCAGGAGTTATTCCTTGGCCTACAAGGCAGGGAAAAGAAGTGGTTTTGTCTACTGAAATCTGAGGTTCCATCTCTAAAGCTCATGGCAAGGAGATGAGAAAAAGAGGGCAAGGAAGTGAAGAGGCAATGCAATTTGGTGGTTCAGAGAAATGTTGGAGTTCTTGTCCAGATTCTTTGTGGTTCTGAGTGGGAGGTGACCCAGGATGTGGGCCTCTAAGGCACTGCCTCCAGCCCTGCATCTGCCAAGAGGCCTCCCTTCAGCAGCACTGCTCCCACCCCCCAACCAGGCTGTGGTAAGAAAGAGGAGAAGAGGCAGGAAAGAGGGAGAGGGCACAACTCACAATTCCACGAGGAATCTCAATTCTCCCACAAACTTGGAGCTCTAACCTCCTCCAAAATTCTTCTTTCCCCTACCTCCTCTCAGTTTCCTAATTTCAAAGGCCAGCCCAAGCCACTCACTGAGCCCCATCAGGGACAAGCTTTCCATAGTAACTGGATTGGTACCAAGGGAGATGGTCATATGACAAAGGATAAGGGCACAGAATTTTGCCCAAATAACATGGGCTTTAGAGTCAGAACCAGAGCCAAGTCCTAAATCCAGTACTTAATCATTGTGTGACTTTAGTCTAATGATGCCACCCTCTGAGCCTCAGTTTCCTTCTCTGCCAAATGGGAACTTACCTCACAGAGTTTAAAAAGGATTAAATGAGATAATGTAAGGTGACTAATATACTATCTGGCACCTAGATGTTCAAGAAGCATTCATTTTCTACTCCTAACCACCACCACCACCATCACCACCCCCATTCCCCTTAAGAACCTTTCAGAAGTGGCTTAAGAACCTTTCCAGGCTCCTTGAGAGAACAGACCTATACTCTCCATATTCCTCATGACACCCAAAGTCTACATTTTAAGATTAAAGGAGCCAGGCATCCTTTCTAAACTTGGTGCTAGATTTGGAGTCAAAAGTCTTGCTAGCAGTATGAGCTTAACTTCTCTAGGCCTCAGTGTCCTCATCTGAAAATAGGGATAATAATCTCTGCTCTGCCAGCTTTGCAAGGTTGTTATAAGACTCAAATGAGGTCATGTTTTGGGAAGCACAAAGTACTAGATACATGTAGGGGTTATTAGCTCAGTCTGGGAGGAAGCGAGGGGAAGATTAGTTCCTGGAGACTGGATTAGGGCACATTTCAGGGTCTTTACCCCCTTAGAGATACCAGGACCAAATATACAGAGGCTAAGGGGAGACCGGGGACATAGAATTTGGAGCCCAGCCATGAAGCCATCAATGTTTGACTTGGGTGGGTGGGGTGAGACAGGGGGAGTTCATTTATACCCTTTGGCATAAGTCACGTGTAAAAATGCCAATTATGGGGTTTGAGTCAACTGCCTGGGGATTTCTTGCACTAGATGGCAACCTAAAAGTGCCAAAGGCCTCCTTCTCTTTCCTCCCATCTAGGTCTACTGAGTTCTAGTTCTGCATTAATGGAGGTGACCATTTTCTGAGATTGGCCAATCCTTTCCTGCCTGCCGCAGGAAACTACGAGCCTTGCCCTTCTGGGTGACCTGAAGAGCTGGCTTTTGGCTGAGATGGGAGTTCTGATAGGGTGCAGATCTTTATGGTAGCCCCTGAGACTTGATGGTCCTCACCAATAATCCCTTTCTTTCTCACACACATCCTCCCTTGTTTCCCTCACCAGAGGCCCACTCTTTTTTTTTTTTTTTCCCATATGAATGTCCACCTTTTCACACCTCAATGGATCCTCATCTCTCTGACCAATGTCCAGTTCTCCACTTCCACAGCTGGGCAGCAAGGATTCCTGGTGCCTGTCACGTACACCCAATCTGACCGCATAACCATGCAACTTGTCCGAGTGCATTTCTTTACCTTTTGTTCTGTCTACTGCCTCTCCAGGCTCTCACTCTTCTCCGAAAGCCTCATTTCAAGCCTCCTCCAATGCCACCCTCCAGCTGTGGCTCCTCCTGCCTCTCCTCCCAATCCATCCCCGCCTCTTTCATTTTCCTGGGGAACAGCCCAGAAGAGCCTGGAGATTCTCCTTCCTCCCTTCCTTCCCCTCCACCCGTTTTCCTGTCTTTGCACAACAGCACCTCCTTTGAGTTTATGACTCAGCTCCTATCTCACTCCCCTGCTAGTGATGCATTCTTGTCCCTCCCCCCACACACAAGCAGCCTGAACTCTGGGCACCCCCTCACCCCAAGACAGCTTAGATTCTGCCTGGCTCCCACCCACAAAGCTCGGTCCAGTTAGCCCCACCCTGTGAGGCATCCCACAGCAGCCAGCTGCTGCCTGAAGTTCATTGGTGGGAACCACATACCAGCCACCCCTAGAATTGGAGTTCAAACATGGACCTCCTAGCATGTGTTTGATCAGCTGAGGCTGAATCCACAGGCCTCTAGGAAATGGCTCCCAGTGGCTCAGCTGTGCTCTGGGGCCAGAGTCCTAAGGTAGGCCTGGCATGGCCCCATGGCCAAGATGTGGAGAGAGGAGGAAGAGCAAGGGGAGTTCTTTTCCTCAGGTGTGTGTGTATGAGTTTGGTGAGCAGGCGTTGTGTTACTTACTGTGTTGGAAACTGCAGGGTGCCACTAGGGTGTTTGCTAGGCTGTCACTGTGCTGCAGGAGTGCTGTGCACTTGATCTGTATGTTGTGTGCCAAACAGTTGGAGGTGTGCCATGCTTTGGGGGTGGTGTGTATGTTATGTGTCACTATGTCACTGTTGTGTGTGTGCATATATGCTGTGGCTGTAATGTCTTAGGCGTCATGGTGTGGGGTATGGTATATGTTATGATAGGGAGATTTCTGTATGGAGGATGTGTCACACTCTACTGCAATGGTGGCATGGGTATGCTTGGAGACTTGGATGTCATGGCACTGGTGTGAGATGAGGACATCCTATTGGTGACTGGGTGTGCATCAGTGTATGTGACCAGTGTGGCGAGAAGTTTATGAATCCCAAACCCAGTTCCCAGTGCCTCTAGCTCAGACTTAGAGTCTCCAATTTCAGATGAATTGGTGCCAAATTCTTGTATAAGTTGTCCTAGTTCCCATTCCCACCCCCAACCAGCAGGTTGGGTCATCCCTTGGTTCCTGTGGTTTAATCCAAACCATTGGTTGAATTTCCCTGAATACTCTGTTTGTGATGACCAGAGGAGGAGGAGGCAAGGAGAAGCAGATGGAAAAGAAAGAGGGGGAGGAAAAGTGGGAGGGGAGAGGGAGGAGGAGGAACAGGAGGAGAGGGAGGGGGAACTAGGGAGTCAATTGGATGGCTTGTCTGAACTCAAGTCACTATCCTAGGCATTGGAGGTGCAGTAAATGCCAGTATGAGCAGCATTCCCCAGGCCCAGTTCAGGGGCCCAAAGGAGGGTCAATCAGGTGGTTTAAACTGGGGGTCCAGGAAATGATCTTCTAAAGGAAGTGATATCAGAGCTGATATCCCGAGGGGTCATGCATCTGGGTTCTGATCCCAGCACTTTGGAACATTTTCACTTCCTTTCTTGGTTACTCAGGCGCAAACTGAGGGGGTTATCTTTGAATTATTCCTCTTCTCCCACATCCGATAAAGTTGGCAAAGTGTAATGGCTCATGTATTTAATCCTTCACTCAACAAATCGTCATTGAACCTGGGCTCTGCTAGGCACTGTGCCAGGCCCTGCGGATCCATCAACAAACAAGCCGGACTAGATCTTGTCCTCATGGCTTCTACTTGCTCCTCAACATTGCCCCTCCTGCTGCCACAGTTCCAGGTCAAGCCTGCAGTCTTCCCTCAGGGCTAATGATACCAGCCTCCTCAGTGGTCTCCCAGCTCCAGGCTCACTCCTCCAACCCACTGTCCAAACTGCAGCCATGGAGCTCTCCAAAGCACACCTCAGACCATGCTCATTCTACAAAATTAATTGCAGACCTATTTTGTGCTGGTACAGTTAGAGGCACTCAGGATCCAGCAGTGAACAGAACAAAGTTCTCTGCCCTCATAGAGCTAACTTCGTCACAGGAGGATAAAGACAATAAACAATAATAGATATAAGTAAATGATATAGTATGTTAAGAGGTGAGACATGTTTCAGAAAAATAACGAGGAAGATAATGGGAATTGGGGGTGCTGGAGTGAGGGACAAGATACAGAATTACCTAAGATGGTCAGGGGAGGCCTCACTAAGAAGGTGATGATTCAGCAAAGATTTGAAGGACATGAGGGAATTAGCCATGCAGATATCTGAGAGAAGATCCTTCTAGGCAGAGAGAATAGCCAGTGCAAAGGCTGTGAGGTGGGATCATGCCTGGAGTGGTTCGAGAACAACCAGGAGGACAGTGGGGCTGGAACCCAATGAAGAGAGGGTAGTAGCTGGGGATGCTGGGGAGTGGGATTGCACCAAGTTTGGGAGGCCAGTGTAGAGACAATTGCTTTTAGTCTGAATGAGAAAGGGAGCCATCAGAAGATCTTGCCTTATGTTTCAACAGGATTCCTCTGGCTTCTGTGTGGAAAAGAGTGTGTAGTGAGCAAGGACAGAAGCAGGGAACCAGTCAAGAGGTTATTGTCATGATCCAGCAAGCTCAAATGGATCAAATAAATGGGAGAGTAGCTGGGAAGCACTTTTGCATGTTGCGAAGTGCGGGGCTGGTAGGCAGGGTCAGGGAGGTATTATTACTGCTGTCAAGCAAAGGAATGGCCAAAAGAAGAACTGGGTGGGCAGGCAGCCCTGAACTGGCCACTGACCCTCAGCAAGGGCAGGGGAAGCCCTAAAATATTGCTTGGAGCCCTTTTTGCTTAGGCCAGGCCTCTAGCCTCATTCAGCAACAGAATCCATCCAGTAGCACACGGCTGGGTGGAGGTCCAGAGGTGTAATTGATTCCCATGCATATTTCTCACTAGGGTTTATGAACTCCTTGCTAAGCCACTGCTTTATATACTCCTCCCACCATACCGTGTGGGAGATATTAGTATCCTCATTTTACAGCAGCAGCAGCAATAACAACAGCTGCCACATATATGGTGTGTGCTATAATCCAGGAACTTCTTCTAAGAGCTTCGCATATATCGAAATAATTTCATCATCATGACCACCCTATGGGCTTGATATGGCATTCATTCCCATTAGACAGGTGATAAAAGTAAGGCACCAAGAGGTTAAATAACTTGCCCAAGGTCCTGCAGTTGGTAAAAGGCAGAGCCAGGATTCAAATAGAGGCATTCTGGCTCCAGTTTGTGCTCTTAACCCCGAAGTGAATAAAAGCAAAGATCAGAGATGAGAGTGACTTGCCGAAGGTTACACAGCAAATTTGTGGTGAAGTTCATATCTGGGCCAACACACCTGACTCATCGCCCAGTGAGTCTTGCATTTTCCTAGCTTTCACCCTGACACTCCAAGCTGACACTGACTCTGAAGATAAACTATTGTCTTTAGACTTTATTTTCATTGACCACATTTTCTTTTGCCTCATCCTCTCCCTCACCTGCATGTTTCCAAGCCGAAACTTGGAGCTTTCACACCACCCCATGCCCTGAATGGCGCAAGCAAAGAAAGGAGGCTGAGCTGCCACCAAGTAGGTGGCATTCCTGGAGGCATTTTTCATTCAAATAAGTGTCTTCTTTCCCTGAAGGAGGGAATCTGAGGGAGAGGAGCTGTGACTTGCAATAGAGCAATCTCTCTTAAGCCTCCCCAGAAGGGTGCAGGCATATGTTTGTGTTTGTGCATGGGAGGGTCTGTTTTCACCTGCGTATCTGGATGTGTGAGGGTGCTGAGGGACAGTGTGTGTAGGTGATGGCATGTGTCTGTATGGGTGTATGCATGTTTACCAATGTCTCTCTCTCTCTCTCTCGTGTGTGTGTGTGTGTGTGTGTGTAGCTGAGCAGGCAAGTGTGTGAGTGTGTATGTCTGGGCATGTGTATCATGGGAGTGGGATGGGTGTGTGCACATGTCTGTGTGTGGGGATGGGTGTGTGTGGCTCTGGAGCTCAGGGTTAACTATTGGACCCTTCTGCAGACCTGGCTGGCCCCAGCCTGTGCTACCCACCTCGGGCACACCTGTCGGCCCAGTTTTGCCCACATCAGAGTTCGCCAGGTCCTCTGCCTCTGCTTCATCCTCCCCATCTCTCCCTGCCTGGCTCAAAGGCTCATCCTTAAGGCCTCCAGGCTACAGCCCAGGGAAGCAGCGAGCACTATGCAGCAGTCCAGGATCCTGGGACCCAGCATGATGGTGTTCCTGTGGACCTTGCTGGGGCATAGGCTTCTGCCATCAGAATGGGAAAAGTTATTAATGTTGAAACCATCTAACAACTCCTCCATTCTCCTGATGGAACTGATGGGGGTTATCTCTTTCAGGGTCTAGTTAGGGAAACAGAAACCATTCTAGGCCTTTCAACAGAGGGTATTTAATCCAGGGGATTTGCTCCAGGTAGTGAAGACTCTGGAGCCAGAAATCCCAGCTTCATGCCCTGGCTCTGCTGTCTACTTCCTGTGTGACTTGGGTAAAGTCATTTAACCTCTCTGTGCTCCAGTGTCTTCATCTGTAAGCAAGAGATGATGACAGCATGGAGCTCAAAAGCACATAAGTTGGGTTACAGCATTCAACATATGTAAAAGTATTTACAGCAGTGCCTGGCACATGGTAAGTGTTATTTTAATGTGGATTGTATTCATAGTAGGACAGTGACTATGGTGTAGAGATGGAATTTCTGGGTTTCTAGGATCTGCACCACCCATGAAGGACTGACTCTATGTCCCTCAGTGGCACTTCCTTTCTCTGGATCTCCACCTGCCCCAGCATCAGATCAGGAAACTCTTGTAGGGAGCAGGTGTGGGTCACACTGCCAGGATGGTGGGTGAAACAGGCAGTAGAAAGTGACTTGCCATTGAGCTCTGAGCCAGGGCTTCTTGCTTTCTTTTGCCCAGAGCAATTTTACCATTCAGTTTCTAGATGTGCATGAATACCTGGATTCACACCTGAGGTTCATCCCATCCAGGGGTGACCCCAACTCTGTAATCCCAGGCCCTTGGCCCACACACCAGCACAGCTCACGACTCAGAAAAGGGCTCACCAGCCATTAGTTCATTTGGCATTTGCAACGATCCTAGGAGACAGATATGTTTAGCTTTTCTTTTTGTTTTCCCACAGACAGAAGCTGAGTCTCAGAGAGGTTAAGCAACTTGCCCAGGGGCACACAGCTAGTACATGACAGACATGGCATGAACTCACACTGGTCTGACTCCAATCCCACTTGCATAACCACATCGGCCATGGCCCCTGTCTCCCCCACAGTAATCCAAGCCCCCTGACACCTCTGTGTCCCTTTGCTCAGCAGTGCCCAGTGATGCCTGGAACAAAGCTGAGGGGCCCAATGGTGTGCTTGGTGAACATCTGTAGAATGGGAGTGAGTGCAAACTGACAACTTCCAGGCCAAAATTTGCCTGTGGATGTGTTTTGTTCAGCTGGCAGAATGTTTTCAGGAAGTTTAAAATTAGTCACCATGATTGCAAAATGGGAGGGTTTATAGAAAAAAAAAAATCCGGATTTCCTGCTCCTCTTGAGAGAATTCAGGAGCTCTGGCAACCATGGGCTTGCATTCCAACAGGGCCACAAGCCCTGAATTCAAGGAGTTGCTGTCCCTGGAGACATGCCCCATTCTCTCCAGTTCACCATAGTCTCTACTACTTTCTGTTGTCTCCCCAGCTCCATTCCTCAACACACTTGTACCATTGTTTCCTGTCACTTGTTCTATCTCCTTCACTTACTTGGCTGGAGTAGGTATCTCAGGTGATGCCCCCTGGGGTAGAGTTTGAGCCCAAGGGAAGCCCTGGGGGGTGGGGCAAAGGCAACCATCCACCCCCATGAGCTTTCCAATATTATCTACCACATTCCTCCACCTGTCCATCCAGCCTCTTTCCTACCACCCAATCTAGCAGAAGAGATAAGCGGAGTGGAGGGTGGGGGGGGTGCTAGGCACAGATCATTTTGTTGCCCATAAATAAAGCCCTCTGGGATAGTAAAGGATAGGGACATTTCTTCTGGCCAAAATGAAATCTGGAGAAGCTTGTAGGAAGAGGTTGCATATGAGCCTGGAAGGATGGGCTGGATTTGGATGAACAGAGATGGGAGCAGAAGGGAGGACAGAATTAGCAGCAAGAGCAGCAAAGACATGGAGGTGGCAGTGTCTGGGAATCTTGAGTGGTTCAGCATGGCTGGATCTCAGGGGGACAGAGGGGAAGTGGGGAAGTGGGGATGGGAACTAACATTGGCTGATCCCTAACCTCTGGATATCTCCAATTCTTCCTAGGTCCACATGAAGGAATCGCATGCAGTGGCTCATTTGGTTCTTCCAGCAATCCTGTATGTCAAGGACTACTGAGTCAATTGTTATATAGAAGTGACCTGAGGCTCAGAGGTTGGGAGGCTTGCCCAAAGCCACACGGTTAAGAAGTGGAAAAGTTGGAATTCCCCCCAGGCCTGCCTGCATACTGGGAGAATAAAAGGCTGGAAAGCCATAGAAGGCTTTAAGCAAGGGAGGGGCCAGGCCTGTCATGCCTTCTGGGTCATGGGCAAGTAGCCCTCAAGGACATGCCTCCCCTCAAATCTCACCCTTTCCAAGTCCAGTTGCACCTACCTCCTAAATCTCTCCCATTCCTCTGCCTTGCCCCTAATCATGGCTCCTGCCAGCCAGGAGAGGACTTATGGACAGTCAGAGCTGACTGTGTCAAGCCTGCCCCAAGCTTGCACCCACTCGTTTGCTTGGAACTCTGCAAAAACAGCTCCCTGTTGCCTCGAGCCTCCTTTCCCATCACCTTCTCCTTCTGCCTGGACTGTCCTTCTCACCCTGCCATGCTTTCAATGCCTGACTCACCCTCTTTGTCCTTTCAGGATTCAGTTCAGGGGCTACTTCCTTCTGGAAGCTTTCCCTGACCTCACTCCTTCTCCCATGTCTGGGTTAGGTGGCCCTCTTTTGGGCTTTCCTCCACCATGGCACTTTCTTCATGTACACTATAATAAAACCATCCTTCCTTCGCAGTCTCTTCTACAAGACTAGGAGTTGTTCTAGGGCAGAACTGAGAAGTAGGAAAGTGCTCAGCCTGCCTGGCTTTGAATCCTGGTTCTGCCATTTAGCAAATGTGCGCACTTAAGATCCTTTGCCCCTCTCTGCCTCCGTTTCCTTCTGTAAAATGGGGATATAGTAGCACCATCCTTCCAGAGGACTTTCATGAGAAGGAGAGAACCCATGTAAAACACTTAGAAGAGTGCCGGGATAATGGTAAGTGCTCAATAAATGCAGTGACTGTTACTCATTTCTGTATGCTCAGGGCCTGGCAACAGAGTAGCTGTTTGGTGGCTGAATGGGGAGGCTCTGGAGGATCCTGGATCAGGGGACATTAGGCTTCTTGGATGGGGGCCCAGCTGAAAGACCAGCCCCTTGCAAACTGGGCTGGGAAGGGAGTAGGGCAGACATGGCCCCCAGGAAGGATCTAGTAATGTCAACATTATTTGAAGCACAAACAACTTCAGAGCTAATGGTTGCTGCATGTGGCAGCTCCTATCTGGTCCAGTCGCCAGTCTCCCCCTCATCAATGTGGTTCTAATAGTCAGCTGACACCTCATTAACCTAAGTCCAGGCCTAATTCTGCTGCTGCGCAGTGAGCGGGCAAGCTGCTGGGAGGCCAGAGGCTTGTTAGGACTAGACCTTCACCAGGGCCAGAGGGCCCACTACGTGATACCGGCTCAGGGCCCAGTCAATGTGTTTCCAATCAGCAATTAGTCTTTAATTAATGGGGCTGCAAAATGATTGCTTTCCCGTCTGAATGGCGGCATGGGCAGGGAGCCGGCAGGAATGGCCATCTGGGGAGTGTTAAGCTGGAGTTACAAGAGGAGACATAAAGAAAGGAACCAAACACCCCAATTTGGGCCAGAATCATGGCCCTGGGCAAGCTGCATGGCACCCAGCCCAGTGGCAAATGAAAGCCAGGCCTGGGCTCCTGATGGCACCTGCTCCTGCCCAGCCTCTCATGTCCCTAGTAGATCTGGGGATGCCCTGTTTACAGAAGAGAAAGCTGAGACATTGAATAGTTTACCCATTGCCCCATTGTTCCACACCTAGTCCCACAAATAGTGTAGGAATCGAGCCCCAGGAGGCCTGCCTATGGAGCCCTTGCTCTTGACCAGTATCCACAAAGGAGCTTTTCTTTATTTTTGGGAGGTTCTATCTTGGGCAACAGTTTAACACCCTCCCTTGACATCTAGAGCCATGGGCTAAGGACATCAGCTTTGGCTAAACCATTAGGATAATTATATTCTGTCCTCTCATGATGTAGATGGGGAGACTAGACCCAGAGGAGGCCAGGGACATGCCCAAGACCATATAGTATGTCCTTGGCAATTCTGGGCTTGGGACCCAGGTTACCAACTGGGTTAAAGCAAAATCCCACCTCCTAGGACTCTTCCCTCTCCTTTATCCCATTCCACATTCTACATATGTTACTGATCCACCAGCACCTCTCCATCCCCTCCATACCTGCCCTGGGTCAAATTCTCTCCTACTCCCATGGCCTCTACTGCCTCAGCCTCCTAGTGGCTTCTAGATGAATCTTCCAAGTGTGCATTTTTGATCCTATTGCACACTTGCTTATGAATGCTCAATGTCTCCCTATTGCCTGCCAAATTAAGTGCAAACTCCTTAGCCTACCATTTAGGGCCTTCTAGATAAAGTTCCAATCTACTTTTCCAGCATTAACTCTTTTCCTGCCTATAAATCTTACGCCTCAGCCAAACTGAATTAATCAAAGATGAATTTCCTACTTAAGGATTGTTGTGAGGATTAAATTAGTTGCTATACATAAAGCCCTTAGAATGGCACCTGGCATAGAACAAGTGCCATATAAGTGTTTGTTAAACAGATTTTAAAAATTAATTTGTTGGGAAGCGGCTGTGGCTCAATCAGTAGGGCTCCCGTTTACCATATGGGAGGCCCCAGGTTCGGTTCCCGGGGCCTCCTGGTGAAGGCAAGCCCGCCCGGATGGCGTGGTTGGCTGACCCAGTGAGCACAAGCAGCAAGGGGGGGATAAATGAATGAATAAATAAAAAAAAAAATTAATTTGTGGATCTGCCTTATCTATTCCCACCTCCAGCCTTCTTTCTGCTCACTGGGTTCCCTCTAGCTCCAATGCCCTTTTACCACTTTCTTTGCATGTCCAAATCCTACCCAGCATCCAAGGTCTTCAGCAGTCTGCCTGTGAATTCCACAAGCACTCTCTTTGTCCTCTTTCATGCCTGCCTACACAGTCTTTTGTTACAAATATGTGTGTACATATGCTCTTGAGTAGCTTCTAAGCTCCTTGAGGATAGGAAGTGTGATATAGGGAAAAAAGCAAGGATGTGGGCATCAGACTGAATTAAATTTAATTCCTGGCTCTGCCACATCCATCTATGTGATCTTGGACAAGTGACCAAACCTCTTTAACCTTCAATTTTCTCCCTAGTAAAGTAATCCTTACCTGGTAGGAAATGTTTGAAGGTTTTTGTCTGAGAAGGCATAGATTCTCTGGCACACAGTGGATGCTCTCACCCTACCCCTCCTACCGTTTTGTGCTAAGGAACCAGAGGGAAGCAGACATCTTTACAAATTAGGTACTATAATTATCTGCATTTTATAGATGGGGAAACTGAGGCACAAAGGAACTAAGCCACTTGCCCATGGTACCACAGCTAAGGGCTGCCATAGCCAGATTCCAGACCTCTACACAGCACTTCCTTTCAGTTGGTAATCTCCAGAAAGGAGCCCTGGTGATTATGGGCTGAGGTCTGGTCTACTTCCAGACCCAGTTCTGATCTGGGAGATGTTTCACAGAGGACTTTCCATATCCTGAGCTCCAGGTGGTTATGCCCCTCCCCTCTCTAGTCCAGCCTCCAGCATTTACAGTAGTGACCTGTGTCAGTCAGAACCAGAGTCAGCTGTCCTTGTGTTTTCTAAAACAAAATTTGCCATTGACCAAGGGTGGACAGCCAGCCTGTGTCAGTGCCTTCTGGCAGTTTCCTTCTAGTCACTTCCATGGGAATCAGAGGGCAGAAGACCTGGGAATCCCCCACAGGTCCCTGTCCACCTGCAAGCTCCCTGGGTCCTTGCCCAGGCTGTTTTCTCAGTCAGACTGCGGGCCAGACCTGCTCCCATTCCCTGCCTTGAGGGAACTTGAGGATTCCCAGGAGGGAAGACTTTGAGCATCACTGGCTACATAGGAAAGCAAGAGGCCAGGTTGTGAGCCCCATGCTACTAATGAATCCCTGGGCAAGTCTCTTCCCCTCTTTAACCCTCAGTTTTTCAATTTCTAAAAGGACTCAGGCTAGGCCTCCATTATCTCTCACTTTAATGACTGCACTAGCCCCTAAGTGGACTCCCTGCTTCCACACTTTGGCCCTAGAATCTATCTTAATACAGAAGACAGATCCTTTAAAGACATAGATCAGATCGTGTTGTGCCTCTGTTCAAAACCATCACTTGACTTCTCATAAAATAAAGTAAATGCCAAAAGGCTAACAATTGTCTATAAGACCCTATGTCATGGGTTTCCAAACTTGGCTGCATATCAAAGTCAACTAGGTAGTTTTAAATAATAGTGATGTCTGGGTCTCAGCCCCAGAGGTTTTGGTTTAATTGGTCTGGGATGCAGCTTGGGTGTAGGAATTTTAAAAAGATCCCCAGGTGATTCTAAGGTAGAGCCAAGGTTGAGAGCAACTGCCCATGTGACTTGTCTCCACCACCTCCCTTACCCCTCTGACTTCATCTCCAGCTCTCTCCCTTATTGTTTCTATACTAGTCACTGGCCTTGCTGTTCCTCAAACATTCCAGGCACACTATGGCCTCAAGGCCTTTGAACTTATTATTCTCTCTGCTTCAGATGTTTTTTCTTCCAGCCACCTGTCTGGCCAGCTTCCTCACTACATTGAGATTCCTGCTCAGATTCCACCTTCTCGGAGAGGCCTTTCCTGCTCACTCTAGCTAAAACAGCTACTCTCATCACTGCTATCCCTCTCTGATATTACCCTGGCTCCATTTTCCTTATAGTACTCATCACCACCAGGCATATTATTTATTTACTCATTTCTTTGATTATTGTTGCTCTCCTCTGACTAAGATGCCAGTTCCATGAGAGAAGAGGCTTTGTTTTTTTTGGTTTTTTTTATTTATTTTTTTATTATGGGTAAAAATCAAAATTCTCACAATACATACAAACATTTGCAAAATGATATATAAATATATATGCATATATGTGTATTTGCTTACAAAAATGTTATATATATATATATATATACATATATTTTAAGAGGTGCTTAGATTACCCAAAATATTACATGGAACTCACTGGGATTCCCATGTTCCCCACCTCCCACACCTCCCACCACATCCCACACAAACATCTCCCACAGTGTGGCCCACCACCCTCAATGAACTTACACATCCTGGAGCCTTGCCACCAACCATAGACCACAGTTCACACTGTAGACCACAAGAAGCTTTGTTTTGTTCATTGCTGTACCCCCAGTGTTTACAACAGTGCCTGGCACATAGTCAATGTTTAGTAAAGGTTTGTTGGATGAATGAATGAATCAAGGTAATGGAAAAGAAAGTTTGGGAATTAGACCCAAATAACAGCAGCAACAAGAACAAAACAACAATAATAAACAGCAATAATAAGAAACTTTAGATAAAGGGGAGAGTCTGATTTTCATAGTTTCCAGATTAAAATGTTCAGTTTTCAACAAAAAAATGATGAAGCATGCAAAGAAATGAGAAAGTATAGCCTATGGACAGGGAAAAAAAAGACAATATAAATTGTCCCTGAGGAAGCCAAAATGTTGGATATAATAGATGAAGATTTTAAATCTACACCATAAATATATTCAAAGAAATAAAGGAATCCAAGTCTAAATGATTAAAGGAAAATATGAAACCATGTCACCAAATTTAAAAAAAAAAAAAAAAATATATATATATATATATATATATATATATATATAGAGAGAGAGAGAGAGAGAGAGAGAGAGAGAGATATTTTATAAAAGGACCATATAGAAATTCTGGAGTTGAAAAGTACAATAATTGAAATTTAAAATTCACTAGAAAACAAACAAACAAACAAACAAATAAAATAAAATAAAATAAAATAAAATAAAATAAAATTCACTAGAACAGTTCAACAGCAAATTTGGGTAGGCATAAGAAACAATCAGCAAAGTTAAAGATAAGCCAATTAAGATTAACCAGTCTGAGGAACAAAAAGAAAAAAGAATGAAAAAAAGGGAGCAGAGCCTCAGAGGCCTGTGGGACATGATCAAGCATACTAACATATGCTTAATCGGAATCACAGAAAGAGAGGAGAGAAAAAGAGGACAGAAAGAATATTTGAAGAAATAATGGCTGAAAACTTCCCAGATTTGATGAAAAACAATAATCTACACATCAAAGAGCTCAATTAACTCCAAGTAAGATAAACTTAAAGTGATTGACACCTAGACACACTATAATCAAACTGCTAAATGACAAAGACAAAGAGAGAAACTTGAAAGCAGGAAGAAAGAAGTGACTCAATAAGATTAACAGCTGATATCTCTTCAGAAACCATGGAAACTAGAAAAGAGTGGGGAGATACTATAAATGCTGAAAGAACAAGGCTCTCAATCGAGAATTCTATATTCATCAAAACTATCCCTCAAAAATGAAAGGTAAATTTAGATATTTCCAGATAAACAAAAATGGAGAGAATTTATTGCTAGCAGACCTACTTTACAAGATATATTAAAGGAAGTCCTTCAGAAAGAAAAGAATGAACACTAGATAGTAACAGACATGCATCAAAAAATAAAGAACATTGATATTTTTTGTTTGTAACACTTTCTTTCTTCCATCTGATTTAAAAGACAACTGCACTCATTTTGCATCTGACTGCAGCCCCAGTCTGGGTGCTTTTTCCACCTGCCAGAGAAATGCCTGGCTGCTGTGAGGGACTCGACCTGTCAATGGCACTGTAGCTGGTTGGGGACAATGGGGGAAAAAAAGACAACTGCATAAATCAATAAATACAAATCTGTGTTAATAGGCATAACACATATAAATGTAATTTGTGTGAAAGTAAAAGTATAAAGTAGGGGGGAGGGAATGGAGCTATAGAAGCTCAAAGTTTTTGTACATTTTTGAAATTAAGCTGGTATTAATCTGAACTAAGTTGTTATAAATTAAGAGGTTAATTGTAATATCCTAGACAACCAATAAGAAAATAACTAAAACAAAATAGTAAAAAGAATGTCAAAGCAATTAAAGTGCTATACAGAATATACCTAATAAAAATAGAAAAAATCAATTTCAAACAAAAGAAGACAATAATGGAAGAATAGAGGAACAAAAGAGAGACATGGGAAATGCAGAAAGAATAAATCCTACCTTAACAGTAATTACATTAAAGGAAAATGGATTAAATATCCCAATCAAAATGGAGATATTTTTATAGTGAATAAAATAACATGATCCAACTATATGGTGCATACAAAAGGTACCCAGAAACAAAGACACAAATAGATTGGAAGTTAAAGGTTAAGAAAAGGTATATCATGCAAACAGTAACCAAAAGAAAATCTGAGAAGCTATACTAATATCAGATAACATAAACTTTAAGACAAAAGTCATCACTAGAGACAAAGAAAGACATTTTACAATGATAAAAGGGTCGATAGATCACAATCCATTAAGAAGATCCAACAATTATAAACATATGCACCTAGCAGAGTTCTAAAATACATGAAGCAAAAATGAAGTGACAGAAATGAGAGGAGAAACAGATAAAATAGTTGGAGACATCAATACCTTACTTTCAAAAATGGGTAGGAAAACTAAACAGTAGATCAACAAGGAAATAGAAGACTTTAACAAAACTATAAACCAACTAGATGTGGCAGACATCTACAGAACTCTTAACACAATAAGAGAAGAATGCACATTATTTTCAAGTGCACATGACCCATTCTCCAGGATAGACTATATGTTAAGCTTTAAAACAAGTCTTCATACATTTTAAACCATGCAAACTATGTTCTCCAACCACAATGGAATGAAATTAAAAATCATTAACAGAAGAACATTTGGGAAAATCACAAATATGTGGAAATTAACACACTCTTAAATAACTAATGGGTCAAAAGATAAGTCACAAGGGATATTAGAAAACACAATGAGATGAATGAAAACAAAAACACAACATACCAAAACCTATTCGATATAGTTAACTTGGGGCTTAAAGGGAAATTTATAACTGAAAATGCCTATATTTAAAAAGAAGAGAGGAGGGGATGTAGCTCAAGTGGTTGAGCAACTACTTCCCATGTACAAGGTCCTGGGTTCAAACACCAGTACCTCCTAAAAAGAAGAAGAAGAAGAAGAAGAAAACAGAAAGATCTCAAAGCAATAACATAACATTCCACCTTAAGAAACCAGAGACCAAAGAGAAATCTAGGGGAAACGGATGTGGCTCAAGAGGTTCGGCATCCATCTACCATATGGAGAGACCGGGGTTCGATCCCCGGTACCTCCCGGTAAAAAAAAAAAAAAGAGAGAAAACTAAACCCAAAGTAGGCAGAAGGAAGGAAATAATAAATATATAGCAGAAATAAATGAAGTAGAGTTAAAAAAAAAACTATAGAGAAAATCAACAAAACCAAATGCTTGGTTTTTTGAAAAGAGCAACAAAATTGCCAAAACTTTAGATAGACTGACTGAAGAAAAAAAAAAGAGAGAGAGAGAAGACTCAAATTACTAAAATCAGGAATGAAAGAGGAGTCATTACTATCAACCTTACAGAAATAAAAGTGATTATACAGGAATGCTATGACAATGGTATGCCAACAAATGAGAAAACATAGATGAAATGGACAAATTCCTAGAAAGACACAAACAACCAAAACTGACTCAAGAAAATCCTATGGAATCCACAAAAACTCAAGTAGAACTAATAAATTAGTTCATCAAGGTTGCAGGATATAAGATCATCATAAAAATTATATTTCCATACACTTGCAATGAACAATCTAAAAATGAAATTAAGAAAACAATTCCATTATAATTGCATCAAAAAGTATAAAATAATTAAAAATAATTTTAACAAAAGATGAGCAAGACTTGGTGCATTGAAAACTACCAAACATCATTGAATGAAATTAAGCAAGACATAAATAAATGGAAAAACATCCCATGTTCATGTATTGGAGGTAAAATTGTAAATATGGTGATATAAATCAAATTGATCCAGAGATTCAACAGAATCCTTATCAAAATCCCAGCTACCTTTTTTTTGCAGATATTAGTAAACTAATCCTATTATTCAAATGGGAATACAAAGGACCAGAATAGTCAAAATGAATTTTTGAAAAAGAAGGACAAATTAGAAGGACTCACACTTTCCAATTTCAAAACTTACTACAAAGCTACAGTAACCAAAACAGCATGGCA
This sequence comes from Tolypeutes matacus, assembly GCA_026826555.1. Classification (NCBI taxonomy): domain Eukaryota; kingdom Metazoa; phylum Chordata; class Mammalia; order Cingulata; family Chlamyphoridae; genus Tolypeutes; species Tolypeutes matacus. The sequence continues at coordinate 1,853,457 of JAKSZT010054532.1, forward strand.
GCCTAATATCCTGCATATATAAAGAAATCCTACACCTCAAAAATAAAAAGACAAACAACCCATTTAAAAAATGGGCAAGTGACCTGAAAAGACACTTCTCCAAGGAAGAAATACAAATGGCTAAAAAGCACATGGAAAAAATGCTCAACATCGCTAGATGTTAGAGAAATGCAAATCAAAACTACAATAAGATACCATCTTACACCCATCAGAATGGAAGCTATTAAAAAAAACAGCAGACTATAAGTGTTGGAGAGGATGTGGAGGAATAGGAACCCTCATCCACTGCTGGTGGGATTGTAGAATGGTCCAGCCACTGTGGAGGACAGTTTGGCGGTTCCTCAGAAAACTAACAATAGATCTTCCGTATGATCCAGCGGTTCATTGAAAGCAAAGACACAAACAGATATATGCACACCAATGTTCATAGCTGCATTGTTCACAATTGTCAAAAGTTGGAATCAGCCCCAATGCCTATCAACAGATGAATGGATAAACAAAATGTGGTACATACATACAATGGAATATTACTCAGCTGTAAGAAGGAAAAAAGTGCTAACACACGGAATAACATGGATGAATCTTGAAGACATTATGTTGAGTGAAGCAAGCCAGGCATTGAAGGATGAACAGTACATGATCTCACTGATTTGAATTGAGGAAAGTGAGCAGTCTCTGAGAACCATTGTCTGAAAGATAGGTTAACAAGGGAGAGAAAGAGAAGAGAAGGTAGTGAGCCATCACCCATACGGACATAATCTATGGTAAAGTGATAGAGTATAGTTGCATATTGAAGGATAGGACAGATGGGTAGTGATATTACTGGGTTTGGTGGTGCAGCATTGACAGGTGGGTAGATTAGAAAGGGCGGGTTAGAATACCCAGGATACTGGGGGGAGAGATGGGGGGGGGGCTAGGTGAAAAGTGCAGGAGTGGGAATGTTCTTATGGCAATATGACAGGGTAGTGTCACTGGTTTAGGGTGTAGGTTGGGGGGCATTCAGGACTGGGTGCATCTGGAGTAGGCTTCTGGGGAGTGTGTGAGTGTTCATCCTGTCATAATGTGTTGTGTCAGGGAGTGGAGACCCACACAGTGAGTGGGAAGGAGATGGACCCCCATCTTTGGGAGGACCAATTCACCCAGAAACAGAAGGGTGGGTGTCTCTTAGGAGCTAGGGTGGATCCTAATAGGGGAGGATAATCAGCATGTCAAGATCTCTTGTTGCATGTAACTATGAATCTTGTCATACAATGAGTCAAGGCAGGGGAGTGTCATGTGCCCCAGGGGGATGGGGGGGGGGAGGAACAGAAAAGATCAAACAGCAGGTATTTAGTGGTAAGGGGAAATGTTTTTCATTACCTTACAGTGATGGACACAGGACATGGTAAATACCATCAAAAATTATTAAACTGTACAGTCTAAATTGTAAACTATATTGTAAACCATTGACAATGTTTAGTAGCTATGTTTCACTATCTGTATAACAGTTATAACAATGCTACCATCCACATAAAAAAGGTTTTAATATGGGGTGAGGAAAGGGGAAGGAGGTTGGGTATATGAGAGTCTCTAGTATTCTGTGTGTGACTTTGCTGTGACCTAAAACTTCTTTGAAAATTAAATGAAAATTTGGGAGACACTGGAGAGTGAGAGGGTAAAGGTGCCATGGTACAGACTGGACACCCAATAATGCAGTGATAAAAAGAAAAAACAATAATAATAAATTTTTTTACTTTTTTATTTTTAAAAAATGTTTTTGTTTTTTTCCCACTTTTTGAACTTCCCACTCCTTTAATTTTATTTTATTTTTAGTTTTTTTTATCTGAGTTTTCATGTATTTTATCTCTTACATTTAAGCTTATCATTATTATTTCATTTTCCTATTAATTGTATTTGGCTATTATATGGGCTTCATCTTCAAGGAAGGTTTAGATCACAGAAGGGTTACATGGGGGCAGTAGAGGATCATTGGTGGGGGATGTCTGGGATGGGGGTTTCATGGGAGGAAGTTCACCTGAATATACATAAAAGGTATATCAAAATGTTCAAATGATCAAGGGGTGGGGCATGGTCACAGTGAGTAGACAATCACTGAATAAATGAGGAATACTGAATTCCCAACCTGGAGAGCTCTGCCACATTCTCCAAGGGAGCAGCAACAGTCCCCGGAGTGCAGGGGCAGTGTCTGGCAAAGGAGGGTGGTCTACTGATGTGTTCTTGTTATTGATGACTAGCCTTACGAGTCTTTGCTCTTGTAATTGAAACTTAGCCTACTGTTATGGGGTGCCTAAGGGTTGCCACCTGAGAACCTCCTTGTTGCTCAAATGTGGCCTCTCTCTAAGCCAAACTCAGCATATGAACGCATTACTTTCCCCCCAGTGTGGGACATGACTCCCAGGGATGAGCCTCCCTGGCAACGAGGGATTACTACCAAGTGCCAACTGGCAATACGACCGGAAAAAGACCTTGAATAAAAGGAGGAAAAAGTAAAGAGAAATGTGTTCATGTGACTAAGAGAATTCAAAGGGAGTCTGGAGGCCATCCCAGAGGTAACGCTTACGCACACCTCAGTAGGATCTCATAGAACACCAAAGTGGATATCACCCCACACAGAGGGGCTCCTGAGGGCTCTGGAGAAACCCAGGTCCTATATAAGGGGAGATAGCTCCGAGATTGATGCCTTATCAGTGGGCTCTACTTTGGAATCTGTGCTCCTGAGAGTGACAGAGTTGGCCTCAAATAAGTCCTCCCTGCACATGGTCCATCAGTCCCTTCTATTCAAACCTATATGTGATGCAGGAGTTTTTAGGTGTACTTCCAGAGACTGGAACCTCTGGCCTACCTATATGCCAGCTATGTCTGGAATCTCGGTGGAGCTGCAACTCCTACCCTACAGCTCAATGGACTCACCCAAGTCACCTGGCGAGGAGACGACGATGGGCAATGGCCATCCCAGGGAATGGAGAGGGCTTGCAGCTGCAGGCAGGATAATCCCACCCACCGTATCTATGGTATATAAGCCGTCTCTCACTTGGAGGTGGAGTGGACATCACCATCCCAAACTCCTCAGAATTGGGGGAAGAGCTATGGACTAGAGTGGACTTAATGGTATTCTGTTGTAAACATATTGTGATTCAAGCAATTGAAGAAATTACAACAATTAGTAGCCACTGGACACTTTGGGGGCAGGGAACGGAAAAGCAGTTGTAATACAGGGGCTTTTCAGACTTGGGAATTATCCTGAGTGACATTACAACGACAGATATAGGCTACATCAGCATACAACATGCAGAACTGTGTGGGAGAGAGTGTGGTCTACAATGTGAACTGTTCCATGCTTAGTGGCAAAGCCCCAGGATGTGTATATCCATTGCAGGTCATGTGCCACACTAATGAAGGATGTTTATGTGGGATGTTATGGGAAGTGTGGGAGGTGGGGAACATGGGAATCCCTGTAATTTTTGTGTAACATTTATGTAATATAAGCATCTTTTAAAATAAGAAAAAAAAATTTTTTTAAGATATTAAAAAAATGTAGCTGATGGAGTAAGTTAGATGAGGAAAATTTGGGAATAATGGAAAGGTTCTAAAATTGGATCATGGTGAGGATTGGATAACTCTATGCATTTTCAGAAAATGTATATTTAATTTTATGAATTTTATGTCATTTCAATTGTAGCAGTTTGATATTGTTTATGAATTCCCAAAATAGATATTGGATTATATATATTTAAAAAAACTGTTGTAAGAGACAAAGAAGTACATTATATATTAATAAACGGTACAATCTACCAAGGGGAAAAAAAAAAGCAGCATGGCACTTGCATAAGGATGGACATAGGAGAAAGAAAAGTGTTTCCAACAACTGGTGCTAGAAAAATTAGACATCCACATGCATAACAATGACGTTGGACACTATCTTACACCACATAAAAAATAATGCAAAGTGGACCAAAGAACTAAATATAAGAGATAACACTTTAAAACACTTAGAACAAAATATAGGTGAAAAATTTCTTGACCTTGGGTTAGGTAACAGCTTCTTAGATATAACACCAAAAAGACAGCACCAAAATAAAAAATAGATACACTAGACTACATCCAAGTAAAAACTTTTATACTTCAAATGACACTACCAAGACAGTGAAAAGACAACTGACAGAATGGGAGAAGATATTTGCAAATCATATATCTGAAAAGGGATTAGAATCCAGAATATATAAGGAACACTTAGAATCAATAATAAAACCAATATCCCAATTTGAAAATTGACAACGTATTCGAAGAGACAGTTCTCCAAAGAAGATATACAAATGGCCAATAAGCTCATGAAAAGATGCTCAACATCATTAATCATTTTATGTAAAGGCAAATCATACCACAATAAGATAGGGAGTTCAAGACCACTATGATGGCTATAATAAAAAAAGAAGACATTAACAAGTGTTGGTGAGCATATGGAGAAATTTGAATGATCATACATTGGTGTTGGGAATGTAAAATGGTTCAGTCGCTTTGGAAAACTGCCTGGACATTTTCCAAAAGGTTAAGCACAGAATTACAATAAAAATAAGGAATTCCATTCCTAGGTATACATCCAAAGGAATTAGAAACATATGTAAACCAAAAGCCAGCACATGAATGTGCATAGCAACCTTATTCATAACATCCAAAAATTGGGGGGGGGGGGAAAGTCTATCAACTGATAAAAGGATAAACAAAGTGTGGTATATCCATACCACGGAATATTATTCAGTCATGAAAAGAAGTGAAGTCCTGATACATGCTACAACATGAATGAACCTTGATAATATTTTGCTAAGTGAAAGAAGCCAGTCAAGAGGACCATAAATTGTATGACTCCATTTATATGAAATGTTCAAAATAGGCAAATCCATAGAGAGAGAAAGTCAATTAGTGGTTGCCAGGAAATGAGAGGAGAAAAAATGGAACTTAACTGCTAATAGACATGGGGTTTCCTTTAGGGTTGAGGAAAATATTCTGGAATTAGATAGTAACAGTTGCATGAACTGGTGAATATACTTAAACAAAAAACTCTGAATTGGGGTTTTCCATCGACCAAGATGGCCATGTAAAACATTCCAGGGAGCTGTTTCCCCTACAGAATCTTTGAGCAACTAGCAAAATCTGGCAAAGCCATCTTCCTTAAAACTCCCCAAAACAGTTAAAGGGTTGCACTAACTGGGAAAGTGCCAAATCAAGAAAAACACAACTTTAAAAGTGGTAGGAGAAGCTCATGGCATACTTTCTGGTCCCACCCCCAACCCCACCTGGAGCAATGTACAGCCAGCTTGTGCTTCCTTTGTGGGCCCCTGGCCCTGATCCAGAGAGAACAGAAAAACCCCTGTATGCATACTGGGGTACCAGTATGTAGTGCCAATCTATCAAGTGGCAGCCTGAAAAACTGAACCAGGAATCTTGTCTGTGGCTTGCCCTCCTAGAAATTGCTCCACAGGCATAAAAAACTGTGGACATCTATAACACTAATAAAAAGTAAGTCAAAGCAGCCCAGGGAGAACAATTGCCTGCATTAAGTAATAAATAGAGCAACTGGGAGGGAGAGAAAGTCTGTTTCATAGGGAATAGAGGGGGTATTTGAATTCCTGTAAACAGGGTAAATCCTAAGACCATGAGCAAGCATAAGACTAGGACAAGATGCAGACTTAGAAAAGATGGAAAGTACCATGCACTTCACATTGGCCTTAAGTTGATCTTCTTGATAAGAAGGTTAAACTCTGAAGGAGATCACAGTCAAAATAGAGCCAATTTTCAGAATGTGAAAGGTGATTTTTACTTTGGGTGGTTTGTTTTTCTGAGCTCCTGGCATGCAAAAAATCTCTGTCATATCACTAGCTGGATACAAAATTAAGAACAGAGAGCTCAGAGACTAAATTCCAGAGATAACACTTTAAAATATTAAAATGTACAGTGTGCAACAAAAGATTACAAGATAAACAAAGAACCAGGAAAGGATGGCCTATCCAAAAAAACAAGATAAAAATTGAGAAATCATCAATGAAAAGGACCAGACTTTGGACCAACCAAAGACTTTTTAAAAATGATTGCAAATATCTCAAGGAGATAAAGGAAAACATGCAAAAAAAAAAAAAAAAAAAAAAAAAAACCTAAATATTTCAGGAAAACAATGAAAGAGCAATATGAGAATCTCAATAAAGATATAGAAAATTTTAAAAGGAAACAAGCAGAAATACTGGAGTTGAAAACTACAATAACCAAAATAATAAATTCCCCAAAGGGTTTCAAAAGAAGATCAGAGCTGGCAGAAGAAAGAATCAGTGAACTCAAAGACAATACAAAGACAATACTATTGAAATGATTCAGGTTGAGGAACAGAAAGAAAAAAAAATTTTTTTTTAATGAACAGAGCCTGAGAGAACTGTGGTAAAACCATCAAGTGTACCAATATCTGCATTATGGGATCCCAGAAGAAGAAAGACACAAAGGAGCAGAAGGAATATTCAAAGAAATAATGACAGAAAATCTCCCCAATTTATCAAAAGACATGAATACGCACATTCCAGAAGCCGAACAAATCCCAAACAGGATAAACTCAAAGAGTTTATATAATAGTCAAATTATTGAATGCCAAAGACAAAAGAGAGTGTTGTGACAGCTGCAAGAGAAAAGCACCATGTTACATACAAGGGAGTCTCAATAAGATTAAGTGCAGACTTCTCATCAGAAAGTATGGAAACAAGAAGGCAATGGGACAAAATATTTAAAGTGTTGTAAGAAATAATTGCCAACCAAGAATATTATATCTCTAGTGAGACTGTCTTTAAAAAATGAGGGAGATATTAAGATGTTCCCAGATAAACAAAAGCTGAGGGAATTTGGTGCCAGTAGACCTGCCCTAAAATCAATGCTAAAGAGAGATCTTCAGACTGAAAGGAAAGAACACTAGATAGTGTGTTGAGTTGCATAAAGAAATAAAAACCTCCAGTAATTATATAATTATATAAATGAGTAATTATGAACAACGGTACTGTTGCATTGTAGTTTTTGGTAGGTAGCTCCACTTTTACTTCTAACAGCTTCTAAAATGTGAACGAATAAAAACTAATGATAAATCAATGGTTTTGGACATACAATGTACAAAGATATGATTTGTAGCAAGTACAACAAAAAGGTGGGAAGATGGAGAGGTATACTAACAATGTTCAGGTATGCTATTGAAGTTAAGTTGGTATCAAATAAAACATGATTATTTTACCTTTAGGATATTAAATTTTAGCCCCATGATAACCACAAAGAAAATATATGAAATATATAGAAAGAAAGAAATGAGAAGGGACTGAAAATGGTACAATATAAGAACATCAAATAAATATGAAAATAGGCACTAACAGAAAAATTGGAGGACAAAAATGTATAAGGCATAAATACTAAATAGCAAAATGGCACAAGAAAGCCCTGCATTATCAGTAGTTATATTAAATGTGAACAGAAATTGAACTCTCCAGTCAAAAGGCAGAGATTGGTAGAATGAATTTAAAAAAGCATGACCCAACTATATGCAGTTTCCAAGAGACTTACTGTAAATGTAAAGACACAAGTAGGTAGAAAGTGAGAGGATTGGGGGGGAAATGTTGTGCAAATAGTAACTCAAAAAGAGCTGGGGTAGCTATACCAAAATCAGATAAAATTGGCTTTAAGTCATAATGTTACAGGGGACAAAGAGTGTCACTATATACTGATAAAGGGGTCAGTTCAACAAGACATAACAATTATAAATACATATGCTCTCAAAGGCAGAGCCCCAAAATATATGAAGCAAATATTGGCAAATTTGAAGAGAAGAATAGACGGCTCCATAATAATAATAAGACTTTAATACACCACTTGAAACACTGAATAGAACATCTAGATAGAAGACAATAAGGAAATAGAAGACCTGAATGATATTATAGACCAAATAGACTTAACAGGCATATATAGAAAATTTCACCCAATAGTAGCAGAATACATATTCTTTTCTCATGCAAATGAATCATTTTTGAGGTTAGGTCACAAAAAAGTTTCAACAAATTAAAAAATATTGAAATCATACCATGTATCTTCTTTAATCACAATGGAAGGAAGCTAGAGATCAATAATAGAGGGCAAACTGGCAAATTCCCCAAAATGAGGAAATTAAGCAATGTGCACTTAAACAACAAATGAGTCAAGGAAGAAATCACAAGTTAAAATTAAGAATATCTTCAGGTAAACAAAAATGAAAATACAACATAGCAAAACATATGGGATGCAGCAAAGGCAGCACTGAGAGGGAAATTTATAGCTGTGAATGCTTCCATTTAAAAAGAAGACAGATTTCAAATTAGAAACCTAACCCCATAATGGGAGGATCTAGGAAAAAAAGAGAAAACTAAACCCAAAGCAAGTTAAAGGAAGGAAATTAAGATTAGACTGAGATCTATGAAATAAAGAATAAGAAAACAATAGAAAGAATCAATGAAACCAGAAGTTAGTTCTTTGAAAAGATCCATAAAATTGACAAACCTTTAGCTAGATTGACAAAGACAAAAAGAGAGATGATGCAAATAACTAAAATAAGAAATGAAAAGGGGGACAATACCACAGACCTCAAGAAATAGAAAGGAGAGCATAAAAGGATACTGTGAACAACTGTATACCAACAAATAAGATAAGCTACATGATATGGACAAATTCCTAGAAACACACAAACTACCTATACTATCTCAAAAAGAAAAAGAAGGTCTCGACAGACCAAGAACCGGTAAAGAGATTGAATCAGTCATCAAAAACCTCCCAACAAAGAAAAGCCCAGGACCAGACAGCTTCATGGTGAATTTTACCAAACATTCCAAGAACTGACAATAGTCTTCCACAAACTCTTCCAAAAAAATTGGAGAGCAAGAAACACCCCTTAATTCATTTGATGAAGCTAACATCGCCCTCATACCAAAGTCAGATAAAGATACCACAAGAAAATAAAATTACAGACTAATCTCTCTTATGAATATAGATGCAAAAATCCTCAGCAAAAGACTAGTAAACTGAGTCTACAGCACATTAAAAGAATTACACACCATGATCAAGTGGGATTTATGCTAGCTATGCAAGGGCGGTTCAACATAAGAAAATCAATTAATATAATAAACAACGCTAACTGAATGAAGGAATAAAAACACACAATCATCCCAATTGATGCAGAAAAAGCATTTGACAAAATCCAGCACCCCTTCTTGATAAAATCACTCAGAAAACTAGGAATAGAAGGAAACTTCCTCAACATGATAAAGGGCATATATGAAAAAAAAAAAAAACCACTGTTAACATCATACTCAATGGCGAAAGACTGAAAGCTTTCCCTCTAAGATCAGGAACAAAACAATGATACCCACTGTCACCACTGTTATTCAACCCTGTACTGGGAAGTTGGCCAGAACAACTAGGTAAGAAAAATAAATATCATTCAAATTGGAAAGGAAGAAGTCAAACTGTCCTTATTTGCAGATGTCATTATCTTATACACACAGTATCGTGAAAAATACCAAACCAGAGCTAATAAACAGATACAGCAAAGTGGTGGGGTACAAAATCAACACGCAAAAATCAGAATTGTTTCTATACACTAGTAATGAATAATCTGATGAGGAAATCAAGACAAAAATTCCATTTACAATAGCAATTAAAAGGATCAAAGATCTAGGAAAAAAATTAACCAAGGATGTAAATGACTTATACAGGGCAAACTACAAAGCATTGCTAAAAAAATAAAAGAAGACTTAAATGGAAGGACATTCTGTGTTCATGGATTGGAAAATAATTGTTAAGATGTCAATTCTACCCAAAGTTGTTTATAGATTCAAAGCAAACCCAATCAAAAGCCCAACAGCCTTCTTTGCAGAAATGGAAAAGCCAAGCACCAAATCTATATGGAAGGGTAAGGAGCCCTGAACAGACAAGGCTCTTCAGATAATAAATTTTTTCTTGAAAAGGAACAAATTTGGATGACTCACACTTCCTGATTTTAAAACTTATTACAAAGCTAGTGTAATCACAACAGCATGGTACTGGCACAAGGAAAGACATATAGACCAATAGAATAGAATGGAGAGTTAAGAAATAAACCCTCACATCCACAGTCAACTGAATTTTGACAAGGGTGCCACATGCACTCAATGTGGAAAGACAAATACTGCTGGGAAAACTGGATATCTATGTGCAAAAGAATAAAAGTGGATCCCCTCTTCATACCATACACAAAAATTAACTCAAAATGTATCAAGGATCTAAATATAAGGACCAGAACTACACACCCCCTAGAAGAAAAAGTACAGAAACATCTTCAGGGCTTTGTGTTAGGCAATGGTTTCCAGGATTTTACACTAAAAGCATGAGAAGCAAAAGAAAAATAGATAAATGGAAATTCATCAGCATTAAAAACATTTGTGTGTCAAAGGACTTCACCATGAAAGTACAAACACAACCTACAGAATGAGATATTTTGGAAACCATATATTTGATAGGGGTTTAAGATACAGAATGTATAATGAAATCCTATAGCTCAATAACAAAAAGACAAACAACCCAATTTAAAAATGGCAAAAGGATTGTGCAGACATTTCTCCAAGAAATACTTGGAAATATACTTGACATCATTAGGCATTAGGGAGCTTGAAGTCCAAACCACAACGAGATGCCATTTCACACCCGCTAGAATGGTTACTATTAAGAATGGAAAACAAAAAGTGTTTGGATGTGGAGAAACAGGAACACTCGTGCATTGTTGGTGGAAATGCAAAATGGTTGTGTCTATGTTACTAGAATAAATATTTTTAAACCACAAACAGTGTATCCCAATTTAAACCATGGATTATAATTAATAGTACAATTATAACATTGTTTCAACATTTGTAACAAATGTACCACATTAATGCAAGATGTTAAATATGGGAGGGTGTAATATGGGAACTCTCTATTTTCTGCACAATGTTTCTGTAAACCTACAAATTCTCTAATAAAAAAAAAATTATCAATGACAAAAAAAAAAAACCCAAACAATCTGATTAGAAAATGGGCGAGAGACATAAAGAGACATTTCATCAAAGAGGTTATACTGATGACAGATGAGAACATAAAATGATTTTCAACATCAGTAACCATTAGGGAAATGCAAATTAAGACCGCCATGAGATATCACTCCATGCCTACTAAAATGGCCAAAATAAAAAAAAGTGACAGTAACAAATACTGGTGAGGGATGAAAAGAAACTGAATCTCATACATTGCTAGTGGGAATGTGTAATAGCACAGCCAATTGGAAAGTTGTATGGCAGTGTCTTTTAAAAAGCTAAACATACACTCTCCATAGCACCCATCAATTTCACTCCTGGGCATTTATTCCAGAGAAATGAAAGCTTATGTCCACACAAAATCCTGTGCATAGCTGTTTTATTTGCAATAGCCAAAAACTGGAAACAATAAAAATGGCCCTCAATAAGTGAGCAGTTAAACAAACTGTGGTACAACCATACCATGAAATACTGCTCAGCAATAAAAAGAAAGGTACTACTAATACATGCATGGATGAAGCTCCAAGGAATTATGCTGAGTGATAAAATCCAATACCAAATGTTACAGTCTGCATAATTCCATTCACATATCATTCTGCAAATAATTTGGGTAACAGCCTGGTGGTTTCCAGGAGTTATAGATGGTAGGATGAAGGGGGATGTGTGTGACTCTAAAGGGGTAACATGAGTGAGCTCTTTGAGGTGATGGAAAAATTCTGCATCTTGATTGTGGTGGTAGTTACATGATTCTACATGGGATAAAATGGCATAGAACTATACAAACATACATTGTACCAATTTCAGTTTCCTAGATTTGATATTGTACTATAATTATGTAAGATGTAATCATTGGAGAACACTGGATAAAGGATACATGGACTACATGGGAACTCTCTGAACTATATTTTTCTCATGCAAATTTTATTGAGATATGCTTCATATATCATGAAATCCACTCTTTAAAACTACAATTCAGTGGGGTTTTTAAATATTTTGTCACTTTTTTTTTTAATAAAGAAGTTTTCAGTTTACAGAAAAATCATGTACAAAATACAGTTCCAATACCCTTCACCCCATTCACAGTTTTCCCTAATATTAATACTTTGCCTTAGGTGGTACCTTTGTTACAGTTGATGAAGCAATATTATAAACACACTATTAACTATAGTCCATAGATTACATTAGGGTTCACTGTCTTGTATAGTCCTAGGGAGTCTCTCCTTTTTTTTTTTTTTTAACATTTTTATTCTAGTAACATACACACCCTAAAACTTCCCCTTTTAATCACACACAAATATATAATTCAGTGGTGTTAATTACATTCACATTGTTGTGCTACATTTACCACCATCCATTACCAAAATGTTTCCATCACCCCCAAACAGAAACTCTGTGCCAACTGAGTATTAACATCCCATTCCCTATCCCCACCCTGTCCCCTGGTAACCTGTTTTCTACTTTCGGACTCTATGAGTTTGCTTATTCTAATTATTTCATATCAGTGAAAGCAAACAATATTTGACCTTTTGTGTCTGGCCTATTTTACTCAACATGATATCTTCAAGGTTTATCTATGTTGTCACATGTATGAGAATTTCATTCCTTTTATGGTCGAATACTATTCCATTGTATTCATATATCACATTTTGTTTATCCATTCATTTGATAACAGACACTTGGGTTGCATCCATTTTTGGCAATTGTGAATAATGCTGCCATGAAAATCAGTGTGCAAATATCTGCTGGAGTCCCTGCTTTCAATTATTTTGGACATATATCTAGAAGTGAGATTGCCAGGTCATATGGTAATTCTATGCTTAACTTTCTGAGGAATTGCCAAACTGCCCTCCACAGTTCCTGCACCACATATCTGTTTTCCACAGTGGCTGCAGCTTATCAAATATGTGGTTTACAAATGTTAAGTCCCATTCTATAGGTTGTCTCCTTACTTTCCTGATAAATTCCTTTGATGCACAAAGGTTTTTAATTTTGATGTGGTCCCATTTATCTATTTTTTCTTCTGTTGCTTGTGCTTTGGGGGTAAAGTCTATGAAAATATTGCATAGCACAAGATCATAAAGACACTTCCCTAAACAGTTTTCTTCTAGGAGATTTATAGTTCTGATTCTTACATTTAGGTCTTTGATCAATTTGAATTGATTTTTGAATAAAGTGTGAGACAGGGTTCCAACTTCATTCTTTTGCATATGGACATCCAGTTTTCCCAGCACCATTTGTTGAAAAGACTAGTCTTTCCACGTTGAATAGACTTGGCACCCTTGTCGAAATTCAGTTGGCCATGGATATAAGGGTTTATTTCTGAACTCTCCTTTCTATTCCATTGGTCTATATGTCTCACCCTGTGCCAGCACTATGCTAGTGTTTTGATTGCAGTGGCTTTGTAGAAAAGTTTAAAAATAGGGAAGTGTGATTCTTCATAATTTGTTCCTTTTTCAAGATGGCCGTGTCTATTCGGGACTACTTACCCTTCCGTATAAATTCATTGCTTGACTTTTACATTTCTACAAAGAAGGCTGTTGGACTTTTGATTGGGATTGCGTTAATCTATGAACCCACTTTCGGTAGAACTGACATTTTTTTTTTTTTTTTTGAGTAAATATATACATTTCTCAATTAAATGTAATGGATACATGTAATTTTTTTTGTTGTTTTGTTTTTTGTTTGTTTTTTTGTTTTTTTGTGTGTGTGTGTGAATCAAACAATATATTACACAATATATTTGGTTCATAGTAATGCATTCATACAGTATTTGTCCTTTTGTGTCTGGCTTGCTTCACTCAACATAATGTCCTCCACATTCATCCATGTTGCCATATGCTTTATGACTTCATTTCTTCTTACAGCTGCATAATATTCGATGGTGTGAATAGACTACAGTTTGTTTATCCATTCATCTGTTGATGGACACCTGGGTTGTTTCCAACTTTTGGCAAGATGAATAATGTGGCTATGAACATTTGTGTGCAGATGTCTGTTTGTGTCACTGCTCTCAGTTCTTCTGGGCATATACCCAGTAGTGGTATTGCAGGGTCACGTGGCAAGTCTATATTCAACTTCTTTAGGAACTGCCAAACAGTCCTCCACAGTGGTTGTACCATCCTGCATTCCCACCAACAGTGAAGAAGTGTTCCTATCTCTCCACATCCTCTCCAACACTTGTAGTTCTCTGTCTTTTTAATAGTGGCCATTCTGATAGGTGTGAAATGATATCTCATTGTAGTTTTGATTTGCATTTCCCCAATCATGAGTGATGTTGAGCATTTCTTCATGTGTTTTTTTGCCATTTGTATTTCTTCTTCGGAGAAATGTCTATTCAAGACTTTGGCCCATTTTTTAATTGGGTCATTTGTCTTTTTATTGTTGAGCTGTAGCATCTCTTTATATATCCTGGATATTAAACCCTTATCAGATATGTGATTTCCAAATATTTTTTCCCATTGAGTTGGCTGCCTTTTCACCCTTCTGACAAAGTCCTGTGAGGTGCAAAAGTGTTTAATTTTGAGGAGGTCCCATTTATCTACTTTTTCTTTTGTTGCACGTGCTTTGGGTGTGAGGTCCAAGAAACCACCACCTACTACAAGGTCTTGAAGATGTTTCCCTACATTTTCTTCTAGTAGTTTTATGGTCCTGGCTTTTATATTTAGATCTTTGTTCCATTTTGAGTTGATTCTTGTATAGAGGGTGAGATAGGGGTCCTCTTTCATTCTTTTGGTTATAGATATCCAGTTCTCCCAACACCATTTGTTGAAGAGACTGTTTTTTCCCATCAGCATGGGCTTGGTAGGTTTGTCAAAAACCAGTTGACTGTATAGGTGAGGGTTTATTTCTGGATTCTCAATTCTATTCCACTGATCGATATGTCTATCTTTATGCCAGTACCATGCTGTTTTGACCACTGTAGCTTTGTAATATGTTTCAAGATCAGGCAGTGAAATTCCTCCCACATTACTCTTCTTTTTTAGAATACTTTTGGCTATTCGGGTGCACTTACCCTTCCAGATGAATTTGGTAATTGCCTTCTCTAATTCTGTAAAGTAAGCTGTTGGGATTTTGATTGGTATTGCATTGAATCTATGAATCAGTTTGGGCAAGATTGACATCTTCACGATATTTATTCTTCCAATCCATGAACACGGAATGTCTTTCCATTTGTTTAGGTCTTTTTAAATTTCTTTTAGCATTGTTTTGTAGTTTTCTGCATATAGGTCCTGTACTTCCTTGGTTAAATTAACTCCTAGGTATTTGAGTCTTTTTGTTGCTATTGAAAATGGAATTTTCTTCCTGATTTCCTCCTCAGATTGTTCAGTACTAGTGTACAAAAACATTACTGATTTTTGCATATTGATCTTATATCCTGCCACTTTGCTGAACTCATTTATTAGTTCAAGTAGCTTTGTTGTGGATACTTCAGGATTTTCTAAATACAGGATCATGTCATCCACAAACAGTGAGAGTTTTACTTCCTCTTTTCCTATTTGGACGCCTTTAATTTTTTTGTCTTGTCTAATTGCCCTAGTTAGAACTTCTAGTACAATGTTGAATAACAATGGTGACAGTGGGCATCCTTGTCTTGTTCCTGACCTTAGGGGGAAAGCTTTCAACCTTTCCCCATTGAGTATGATGTTGGCTGTGGGTTTTTCATATATGCCTTTTATCATATTGAAGAATTTTCCTTTTATTCCTATCTTTTGAAGTATTTTTATCAAAAAAGGATGTTGGATTTTGTCGAATGCCTTGTCTGCATCTATTGAGATGATCATGTGGTTTTTTTCCTTCAACTTGTTAATATGGTGTATTACATTGATTGATTTTCTTATGTTGAACCAGCCTTGCATACCAGGAATAAATCCCACTTGGTCGTGATGTATAAGTCTTTTGATATGCTGTTGGATTCGATTTGCAACTATTTTGTTGAGAATTTTTGCATCTATGTTCATGAGAGAGATTGGTCTGTAATTTTCTTTTCTTGTGGAATCTTTATCTGGCTTTGGTATTAGGGTGATGTTGGCTTCATAAAATGTGTTGGGTAATTTTCCATCCTCTTCAATTTTTTGGAAGAGTTTAAACAGGATTGGTGTTAATTCTTTTAGAAATGCTTGGTAGAACTCACCTGTGAAGCCATCTGGTCCTGGACTTTTCTTTGCTGGGAGATTTTTGATGACGGATTCAATCTCCTTAATTGTGATTGGTTTGTTAAGTTCTTGTATTTCTTGTTGTGTCAGTGTAGGTTGGTTATGAGTTTCTAGAAATTTGTCCATTTCATCCAGGTTGTCTTGTTTGTTGGCATATAGTTTCTCATAATATCCTCTTATGATTCTTTTTATTTCTGTGAGGTCATTTGTAATTTCCCCCCTTTCATTTCTGATTGTATTTATTTGCATCTTCTCTCTTTTTTTCTTTGTTAGTCTAGTGAGGGGGTTGTCAATTTTATTGATCTTCTCAAAGAGCCAGCTTTTGGTTTTGTTGATTTTCTCTATTGCTTTTTTGTTCTCATTTTCATTTATTTCCGCTCTAATCTTTATTATTTCTTTCCTTCTTTTTGCTTTGGGATTGGTTTGCTGTTCTTTCTCTAGTTTCTCAAGTTCTTCAGTTAAATCTTTGAGTTTAGCTCTTTCTTGTTTCTTAATATAGGCATTTAGGGCTATAAATTTCCCTCTCAAGACTGCCTTTGCTGTATCCCATAAGTTTTGATATGTTGTGTTCTCATTTTCATTTGTCTCAATATATTTACTGATTTCACTTGCAATTTCTTCTTTGACCCACTGAATATTTAGGAGTGTGTTGTTCAGTCTCCACACATTTGCAAATTTCCTTTTTTCCTGTCTGTTATTGATTTCTAGTTTCATTCCATTATGATCTGAGAAGGTGCTTTGTATAATTTCAATCTTTTTATATTTATTGAGAGCTGTATTGTGACCTAACATGTGGTCTATCCTGGAGAAAGATCCATGGGCACTTGAGAAGAATGTATAATCTGCTGAGTTTGGATGCAGTGTTCTGTATATGTCTGTTAGGTTTAACTTGTTTATCATATTGTTCAAGTTCTCTGTTTCCTTGTTGATCTTCTGTCTAGTTGTTCTATCTAATGATGTGAGAGGGGTGTTGAAGTCCCTAACGATTATTGTAGAAATGTCTATTTCTCCCTTCAGTTTTTCCAGAGTTTGTCTCATATATTTTGGGGCACCCTGGTTAGGTGCGTAAATATTTATGACTGTTATATCTTCCTGGAGGATCGTCCCTTTTATTAATATATAATGGCCTTCCGCATCTCTAATCACTTTTTTGCATTTGAAGTCTGTTTTGTCTGATATTAGTATAGCTACCCCTGCTCTTTTCTGTTTACTATTCGCATGGAGTATCTTTTTCCAACCTTTTACTTTCAGCCGGCTTGTATCCTTGTGTCTGAGATGAGTTTTTTGTAAGCAGCATATGGATGGCTCATGTTTTTTTATCCATTCTGTCAGCCTATATCTTTTGATTGGGGAATTTAATCCATTCACATTCAATGATATTACTGAAAATGCACTATTTATTTCCTCCATTTTATTCTTTGGTTTTCATATGTCATCTTATTTTTGTCTTTCTTTTTACTCTTTTGGTTATCCTTTCTGCTTTTCTTTCTTCTATACTCTCCTCCAAACCTCTCTCTCCTGTCTTTTTCTTTCAGGTTCTAAGACTTCCTTTAATATTTCCTGCAAAGGTGGATTCTTTTTTGCAAAATCTCTTAGTTTCTGTTTGTTTGTGAATACTTTATATTCACCTTCATATTTGAAGGACAGTTTTGCTGGGTAAAGAATTCTCGGCTGGCAGTTTTTCTCTTTCAGTTTCCTAATTGTATCATACCACTGTCTTCTCGCGTCCATGGTTTCTGAAGAGAAATCTGCACAAAGTCTTACTGGAAGTCCTTTGTACGTGATCGTTTGCTTCTCTCTTGCTGCTCTGAGCATTTTCTCTTTATCTTTTACATTTGACATTCTGAATAATATGTGTCTTGGCATAGGTCTATTTGGATTTATTCTTATTGGGGTATGGTGTGCTTCTTGGATATGAAAGTTCATTTCTTTCGTGAGAGCTGGGAAATTTTCAGCTATTATTTCCTCAAATACTCTTTCTGCCCCTTTTCCTTTCTCTTCTCCTTCTGGAACTCCAATGACACGTATGTTCTTGCGTTTTGTGTTGTCATTCAACTCTCTGAGCCCCTGCTCAATTTTTCCCATTCTTTTCTCTCTCTGTTCTTTTCTCTCTTCAATTTTAGCTGCTCTGTCTTCAGTATCACTTATTCTTTCTTCTATCATTTCGAGTCTGCTGTTGTATGCTTCAAATGTATTTTTTACTTCACCTATTGTATCTTTCATTCCCATGAACTCCGTTACTTTTCTGTTCATGATTTCAAATTCTTCTTTACGTTCGCGCAATGACTTCTTGATGTCATTGATCTCTTTAACTATATTCTCTTTCATCTCATTAATTTGATTTTGGAAATGTGTGCTCATCTCACTGATTAGTTCTCTCAAATTCTGCATCTCTTCTGGGACTTTGCTGTATTCCTTTTCTTGGGCCATGTCTTCTATTTTCTTAGTATGGCCCGTAATTTTTTGTTGGTGCTTAGGCATCTGGTTAGTTTGTATTTTACTTATATGCTCTATCTCTTTCTCTTTTATGGGGTTTTAGTGGCAGGCGGCTGTGAGTTACCACCGCTCTTTGATTTTTGGCTCAACCTTGATTGTTAGGATTGTTCTGCTGGTTGCTCAAAACTGGGCACTGGACCCAGTAATTGGTTGTAGAGTCGTTTCCTAGGGCCTTGGGCAGGGAGGCTATAGAGGCCAGGAAAAGACTCTCTTACTTATTAATTTTCTTATGTGTACTTCCTTGGTCTGCCCGGAGATGGCGCTTGTTGGCAGCTCTCAATTCAATGCCTGGTCGGAGCGTATTTGTTGTGACACAGACCAGATCAATGTGATAGAGCTTCCTGTCTGGGGGCTAGGAGCCCTATGATTCAAACTTTCTGAGACAGTTCTCAAGACTTCTCTCATAGCGCCCCCCTTTTCCCAGCTAGGAAATATTTCCACTCCCTTCTGAATCCTCAACAATCAGTCCCTATTAGTAGAGGATGAGATTGGGAGGTTTGTATATCTTTAGGCCCTTGCAGGCTCCAAGGCAAACAATGGCGCAGCCCCACCCAGCCTGGAAGGGTTTTCGGGACAGTGCAGACCAAACCTGGGAGTCCAAAGCAGCGTCAGCCCCAGGCTCTCTCTCCCCTCTCCCGTGGTGTCCTCAACAATTAGTCCAGGCTAGAAGAAAGGGAGGTTGCAAGGATCGGATTTTTCCAGTCCTTTCCAGGCTCCCAGGGCAAACCGCCGTGTGGAAGGGTCCATGGGGCTCTGCAGCCCAAATTTCAGGTCAGAACATGAGTCAGCCTAAGGCTGTGTCCCTCTCTCTCCCCTTTCCGGGAGTGGCAGATCCCTGAAGCCCCCTTTGTCTGTGGTCGCAGGCCCAGGGGCCCGAGAATTCTGAAGAGTGTGGGGGAGGGTGCCGGCAGCGGCAGACGCTGCTACTTGCAACTCACAGTTCTGTAGTCGCGATTTCCCTCTTCTGTCCCTCTCTCTTCTGGGTGGTGTGCAGCCTTCACCTGGTGACCTAAACCCTAGAAGATCTTTTTCAGGGCTGTTTCAGCTTGCCCTCTAGCTATTTTTCTGGAGAAGAGATTCCCGTGTCTTACTAGTCCGCCATCTTCCCGGAAGTCTCCAGAACTGACATCTTAACAATAGTTTTCCAATCCATGAGAAGGGAATGTCCTTCCATTATTTAGATCTTCTTTGATTCCTTTTAGCAAAGTTTTGTAGTTTTCCATGTACAAATCCTTTACACCCTTGGTTAAATTTATTCCTAGATATTTGATTTTTCAGTTGCTATTACAAATGGAATTTTTCCCTTGATTTCCTCCTCAGATTGCTCATTACTAATGTATAGAAACACTCCTAACTTCTGTGTGTTAATCTTGTACCTAGCTACTTTGCTGAATTCGTTTGTTAGCTATTGTAGCTTTGTGGTAGTTTGAGGGACTTTCCATATGGAGAATCATGTCATCTGCAGGTAGTGAAAGTTGTACTTCTTCCTATGCAATTTGGATGCCTTTTTTCTTTTTCTTGCCTAATTGCTCTGGCTAGAATTTCCAGGACAATATTGAATGACATTGGTGATAGGGCATATCCTTGTCTTGTCCAAGATCTTAGAGGGAAAGCTTTCTATCTTTCACCATTGAGTATGATGTCAGGTTTTTTTTTTTTTTTTTTTTTTTGGTTTTTTTTTTTCATATATGACCTTTATCATGTTGAGGAAGTTTCCTTCTATTCCATTTTTTTCTAAGTGTTTCTTATCAAGAAAGGATCCTGGATTTTGTCAAATGCCTTTTTTGCATCAGTTGAGATGATCATGTGGTTTTTTCCCTTCATTTTGTAAATGTGGTATATTACATTAATTGATTTTCTTACATTGAACCACCCTTGCATATCTGGGATAAATCTCTCTTCATCATTGTGCATAATTCTTTTAATGTACTGTTAGATTCAGTTTGCTATTATTTTATTGAAGATTTTTACCTCTATATTCATAAGAGAAATTGGCTTGTAATTTTCTTTTCTTATAGTTGGCGTTGGCATGAGAGTGATGTTGACCTCATCAAATGAGTTAAGGAGTGTTTCCTGATCTTCAATGTTTTGGGAGAGTTTGAGCAGGATTAGTATTAATTCTTCTTGGAATGTTTGGTAGAATTCTCCCTGTGAGGCCATCTGGTACTGGGCTTCCCTTTGTTGCGGGGTCTTTGATTGCTAATCCAATCTTTTTACTTGTACTTGGTCTTTTGAAACCTTCTATTTCCTCTAGAGTCAGTGTAGGTTATTCATTTGTTTCTAGGAATTTGTCCATTTCATTTAGATTGTCTAATTTGTTGGCATACAGTTGTTCATAGTATCCTCTTATGATCCTTTTTACTTCTGTGGCATTACTAGTAATTTCCCCCCTCCCATTTCTGATTTTATTTTCATCTTCTCTCTTTTTTTTTCTTTGTCCAGTCTAGCTAAGGGTTTGTCAATTTTATTGATCTTCTTAAAGAACCAAGTTTTGGTTTTGTTAATTCTCTCTATTGTTTTTTTATTCTCAATTTTATTTATTTCTGCTCTAATTTTTGTTATTTCTTTCCTTTTGCTTGTTTTGGGATTAGTTTGCTGTTCTTTTTCTAGTTTCTACAGGTGTGCTGTTAGGTCTTTGATTTTAGCTTTTGGTTCTTTTTTAATTTTAGCATTTAGGGCTATAAATTTCCCTCTTAGCAGTGCCTTTGCTGCATCCCATAAGTTTTGGTATGTTGTGTTCTTGTTTTCATCTGTCTTGAGATATTTACTGATTTCTCTTGCAATTTCTTCTTTGGCCCACAAATTGAGTGTGTTGTTTAACTTCCATATATTTTTGAATTTTCCAGTTCTCTGATTGTTATTGATTTCCAGCTTTATTCCATTATGATCAGAGAAAGTTCTATTTATAATTTCAATCTTTTTAAAATTTTTGAGACTTATTTTGTGACCCAACATATGTTCTATCCTGGAGAATGATCCATGTGCACTTGAGAAGAATGTATATCCTGCTTTTTTGGGGTGTAATGTTCTTTGTATGAATGTTAGGTCTTGTTCATTTATAATATTATTCAAGTACTCTGTTTCCTTATTGATCTTCTGTCTGCATGTTCTATGTAGTGATGAGAGTAATGTATTGAAGTCTCCAACTATTATTGCCAAGGTCTCTATTTCTGCCTTCAATTTTGCCAGTATTTGCCTCATGTATTTTGGGGCACTGTGGTTAGGTGCATAAATATTTAAGGTTGTTATTTATTCTGTGTAGATTGACCATTTTATTAATATAGTGTCCTTCTTTGTCTTTGTAACAGCTTTTGAATGAAAGTCTATTGTGTCCAATATTAATATAGCTACCTCAGCTCTCTTTTGGTTACTATTTGCATGGATTATATTTCTCCATCCTTTCACTTTCAACTTATTTCTGTCTTTTGGTCTAAGGTAAATCTCTTGTAAACAATAGTTGGAGTGTGCTATTTTATCCTTTCTGCCAATATGTGTTTTTTGATTGGGGATGTTAATCCATTAACATTCATTGTTATTATTGTAAAGGCAGTACTTACTTCAGCCATTTTGTCCTTTGCTTTTATAGGTCATATCTTTTTCCTCTTTTCCTTTATTGCAAACTCCTTAGTTTGATCTTTTGTGATATATCTGACTGTTTTCTTTCCTATTTCTGTTTCTGTACATATTTAAAATACTTTCTTTGTGATTACTCTGGGGTTTGTATTACACAACTTACATCTATAACCTTCTAATTTTAAAAGATACCAATTTATCTTCCATAACATCCATGTTCTCTGCTCCCATATTCCCCCACTCCCTTCTTTATGTTGTTATTTTCCCACATTACTTCTTTATATTTTGCATGTCAATTATTGGGAAATATGACTTTTACTTATTCAATTGTATTCTGAGTCTTATAGGAATTAAGGAGAATTATATATTGAGGATACCATACTATTGAGTTTTACATTTACCCTTTTAGTTACCTTTCCTGAGGATCTTCACTTCTTCACACTGCTTTAAGCCAGTCTGTCCTGTATTCAGAAAGGCTTCCTTTTCCTTTCATCCTGAAGACCCCTTTTAGCAGTTCTTGTAGGGCAGGTCTTTTGGTGACAAACTCTTTTGGTTTCTGAGTATGTGAATGCTTTAATCTCCCCTTCATTTTTGAAGGGCAATTTTTCCAGATAAAGAATTTGGGGCTGGTGGTTGGCATTTTTTCTCTTTCAATACCTTGAATGTATCATACCACTGCCTTCTCACCTCCATGGTTTGTTTTTATTTCTTTAAGCCACTCTATCTCATTTCATCCTCTGTCTAGTGTCCTTTCCTTTCAGTTTGAAGACCTCTCTTTAGTATGGATTGTAGGTCAGGTCTGGTGGCAATGAATTCCATCATCTTTTATTTATCTGGGTGTGTCTTAATATCTACCTCATTTTTTAAAGACAGTCTCACTGGATAGAACATTTGGGGTTGGCAATTTTTTTCTTACAGCACTTTAAATATTTCATCCCACTGTTGTCTTGTCTTCATGTTTTCTGGTGAGAAATCTGCATTTAATCTTTTTGGGATTCCCTTGTACACAACACGTTGCTTTCCTCTTGCAACTGTCACATCTCTCTATTTTGTCCTTGGCATTCAACAGTTTGACTAATATGTGCTGGGCATGGTTCTTTTTTAATTTATCATCTTTGGGGTTCATTTGGGCTTCTTGGATGTGCATGTTCATGTATTTTGTTAAATTTGGGGAGTTTTCTGCCATTGTTTCTTTGAATATTTCTTTGGCTCTTTTCTTTATTCTCCTTCTGGGATTCCCCTAATGTGTATATTGGTATGCTTTATGGTATACCACTGCTCTCTTATGCTCTGCTCACTTTTTTATTCTTTTTTTCTTTCTTTCCTTGAGTCTGAATCATTTCAATTGTCTTGCTTCAAGAGCACTGATTCTTTCTTCTGCCAGATTCAATCTCCTATTGAAACTTTCTAGGGAATTTGTTATTTTGGCTATGTGGTCTACAGCACTAATATTTTGTTTGGTTCCTTTTAAAAATGTATATCTCTTTATTGAGATTCTCATATTGTTCATTCATTTTTCCCTCATATCCTTTAGTTCTGTCTCCATGTTTTCCTTTATCTTCTTGAATATTTTTTTGTTTGTTTGTTTTTTTGTTTTTTCTTCTTGAACATTTTTTTTTTTAAATCTTTTCCCTTAGAGTCATGCAAACATTTTTTTTTAGAATTTAGGAAATATGTGGAATTATTAATTAGCTTGTATCCATAGAAGTAAACTTAGGAAACAGTTCTCTTGTGCAAAGCAAACCATTTTTCTATACTTTTTTTTTTTAAAGATTTTATTTATTTATTCATTTATCCCCCCCTTGCTGCTTGTGCTCGCTGGGTCAGCCAACCACACCATGCGGGCGGGCTTGCCTTCACCAGGAGGCCCCAGGAACCGAACCCGGGGCCTCCCATATGGTAAATGGGAGCCCTACTGATTGAGCCACAGCCGCTTCCCCCATCTTGAACATATTAATGATCATTTTTAAAAGTCTTTTTCTGGTAAGTCCAAAGTCTGGTCCTCTTTGCTGATGTTTTTTTTTTTTTTTTTTTTTTTTTTTTTTTTTTTTTTTTATCTTGTTCCTTTGATTGGGCCATCATTTCCTGATTCTTTGCTTGTCTTGTAATCTTTGGTTGTATACTGTACTTTTTTTTTTTAAGTTTTATTTTATTTTATTTATTTATTTTATTTTTTTATTGTGGGTAAAAATCAAATTTTTCACAATACATACTAATATTTGTAAAATGCTATATAAATATATGTGCATATATGTGCATTTGCTTACATAAATGTTATTATATATATATATATATATATATATATACTAAAGGTACTTAGATTACCTAAATATTACACAGAAATTACAGGGATTCCCATGTTCCCCACCTCCCACACCTCCCACAACATCCCACACAAACATCCTTCATCAGTGTGGCACATCACCCGCAATGGATATACACATCCTGGGGCCTTGCCACCAAGCATAGGCCACAGTTCACATCGTAGACCACACTCTCTCCCACACAGTTCTGCATGGTATATGCTGATGTAAAATGGCCTACATCCGTCGCTGCAACACCACTCAGGACAACCCCCAAGTCCTGAAAAAGCCCCTGTATTTCAACTGCCCTTCCCCTCTCTGCCCCGAAAGCGTCCAGTGGCCACCGGCTCCATCTCACTGTCATAATTTCCTCCATTGCTTGAATCACAATATGTCTACAACAGAATACCATTAAGTCCACTCTAGTCCATAGCTCTTCCCCCAATCCTGAGGGGACAGGGATGGTGATGTCCACTCCACCTCCAAGTGAGAGAGGGCTTATATCCCGTGGATACGGTGGATGGGATTATCCTGCCTGCAGCTGCAGGCCCTCTCCATTCCCTGGGATGGCCATTGCCCATCATCGTCTCCTCGCCAGGTGACTTGGGTGAGTCCGTTGAGCTGTAGGGTAGGAGTTGCAGCTCCACCAAGATCCCAGGCACAGCTGGCACATAGGTAGGCCAGAGGTTCCAGTCTCTGGAAGTACACCTAAAAACTCCTGCATCACATATAGGTTTGAATAGAAGGGACTGATGGACCATGTGCAGGGAGGACTTATATGAGTCCAATTCTGTCACTCTCAGGAGCACAGATTCCAAAGTAGAGCCCACTGATAAGGCATCAATCTCTGGAGCTATCCCCCCTTATATAGGACCTGGGTTTCTCCAGAGCCCTCAGGAGCCTCTCTGTGTGGGGTGATATCCACTTTGGTGTTCTATGAGATCCTACTGAGGTGTGCATAAGCGTTACCTCTGGGATGACCTCCCGACTCTCTTTGAAGTCTCTTAGCCACATGAACTCATTTGTCTTTACCTTTTCCCCCTTTTATTCAAGGTCTTTTTCCAGTTGTATTGCCAGTTGGCACTTGATATTAATCCCCCATTGCCAAGGAGGCTCATCCCCGGGAGTCATGTCCCACACTGGGGGGAAAGTAATGCATTCATATGCTGAGTTTGGCTTAGAGAGAGGCCACATTTGAGCAACAAAGAGGCTCTCAGGTGGCAACCCTTAGGCACCCCATAACAGAAGGCTAAGTTTCAATTATAAGAGCAAAGACTTGTAAGGCTAGTCATCAATAACAAGAACCCATCAGTGAGCCATCCTCTTTTGCCAGACACTGCCCCTGCACTCAGGAGACTGTTGCTGCTCCCTTGGAGAATGTGGCAGAGTTCTCCAGACTGGGAATTCAGATTCCCTCATGTACTCTTTAATATGTTAAAATGTTAACTCTGGGATTTAGTCCCTGAGCTTTCTGTTCCTTAAGTTTGTATCCAGCTAATGATATGACAGCCAGTGCCTTGCGTGCCAGGAGCTAAAAAAAAAAAAAAAAAAAAAAAACAAGTAAAAGCAAAATGCACTTTTCACAGTCTGTTAATTGTCTCTGCTTTGGCTGGTGGTCTCCTTCAGAGCTTAACCTCCTGTTCTGAACAACAGACGAAGGTGAATGTGGAGTTCATGGTCTTCTCTGACTTATCTAAGGCTTTGTGGAACCTGTTTCTTATTCCAGGCTTGTGCTTGCTCTTGGTCTTAGGAGTTCCAATTTTACAGGAATTCTAATGCCCTCTTCACTCCTTTTGAAAGAAACTTTCAGGCCTTCCTGGGTGATCTATTGTATGACTTAACGCAGGCAGTCATTTGCAGTAGGTCGCCTCACCTTAATTATTTCTTGCACTGCTTTAGCTGTCTGCAAACTATTTTCCTGCATTCAGGACAAATTCTGGGAGAGTGAGGCTGAAACAAATTTTCTGGTTCAGACTTTTAGGCTTCCACCAGACAGATTGGCACTGACATACATACATTCCACTATGCACATAGGTATTATTCTGCTTCTTCTAGAATGAGTGCAGTGTCCCACAATGGTAGTGCAGCCTGGTTCTATACTGCTGCTCATGGGGTTGGGGAAGAGTCTAGCAAGGGCACCATTACCTGGTACTTATCATTTTTCAAGCTGCTTTTTCTTGGTGTAACACTTTCCAAGTTGCTGAAACCCTTTACCTCTTTTCCAGAGTTTTGAGGAAGTTGGCTGTGCCTGTTTTTTCTAGCTGTTCAAAGATTCTGTGGGGTAATGGCACTCTAGAGTGTTTACTCTGCCATGTCAGTTGACCAGAAGTCCCTTGTCATTGACTTTTTTTTGTCATTAAGTTTTGAGATTTTATATATTCCAGGCATGAGACTTTTGTCAGATATAGGGTTTGCAGATACTTTCTCTTACTATGTAACTTGTCTATTAATACTCTTTACAAGGATTTTTTTTTTTTTTTTTGCTTGGCAAACTTTTTAAAATTTTGATTAAGTCCATTTTATTCATTTTTCTGTAATGAATTGTGCTTTTGATGTTATGTCTAAGAATTCTCCATTAAGCCCTCAGTCCTACATATTTTCTCCTGACTTCTTTTAAAGGTTTTATAGTTTTACATTTTGCATTTAAATCCATGATGAGTTAATTTTTGTATAAAATGGAAAGTTTAGGCTGAGATTAATCTTTTTGCCTTTCAAGTCGAATTGCTCCATAACTATTTGTTTAAAAGACTATATTTCCTCTATTGAATTACTTTTGCTCCTTTGTAAAATAGCTCATGACCATAGTTCTCTATTCCATTCCATTGATCTATGCATCGTTCCCTCTGCCAATACCAAACAGTCTTGATCACTGTAACTATGTAATAAGTTTTAAAATCAAGTAGAGTGTTTCCCTCCACTTTATTCTTCTCTTTCAAAATTGTTTTAGTTATTCTAATTCTATGACTTTCCATATAAATTTTAACATAATACTGTCTATATCTATAAAAAATCTTGCTGTTAATTTGATAGGAATTGCATTAAACCTATATATCAATTTAAGAAGAATTAAGAATGTTGAGTCTTCCAATCCATGAACACACTGTGCTTTTCTATTTATTTAGTTCTTTGATTTGTTCTGTCAGCATTTTTTTAGTTTAAGCATATAAGTACTACACATATTTTGTTAGATTTATACCTATGTATTTCAGTTCTTGAGCAATGGTAAACGGTACTGTATTTTTAATTTTGGTGTCCAAGTGTTCATGGCTACTATATAGAAATACAGTGATTTTTGCATGTTGCTTTTATATCCCCAAACCTTGCTAAAGTCACTTATTTGTCCTAGTTGTTTTTTTAAGATTCCCAAAGATTTTTTATGTCAGCCATTATATCAAACGCAAATAAGCACAGTTTTATTTTCTTTCCAAGTCTTATTGTGCTGGCTATAACTTCCAGTACCATGTTGAGTAAGACTGGTGGGAATGGAATCCTTGCCTTGTTCCCAATGATAAGGGGAAATCATCCAGTCTTTCACCATCAAGCATGATATTACCTATAGGTTTTTGGTAGATGTTCTTTATCAACTTGAGGACATTTTTCTCTATTTTTAGTTGTCTGAGAGTTTGTTTTTGTTTTTTTATCACAAATAGGTGTGAAATTTTGTCAAATGCATTTTCTGCATCAATTGATATAACCATGTGGTTTTCCTACTTTTGCCTGCTAATATGGTGAATATTGATTTTTTCAAT
Source organism: Tolypeutes matacus (assembly GCA_026826555.1). Taxonomy (NCBI): domain Eukaryota; kingdom Metazoa; phylum Chordata; class Mammalia; order Cingulata; family Chlamyphoridae; genus Tolypeutes; species Tolypeutes matacus. The sequence goes on from JAKSZT010054532.1 coordinate 1,881,815, forward strand.
GTTGGAGCAGTTCTTGCACCCCTAATATGAACCCTGTTCAGTCAAGGTATATAATTCTTTTAAAATGTAGCTGAATTCAACTTTATAATATTTTGTTACATATCTTTGCTTCTATATTCATGAAGAATATTGGTCTGTAGTTTTTTCTTCCCCTTTTATGTACCATATTTTATGGCTTTGGTATCAGGTTAACACTGGCCTTATAAAATGGTTTGGAAAGTGTTCCTTCCTCATCTATTTTCTGGAAGATACTGTATAGAATTGGGTTAACTTTTCTTTAAACATTTGGTAATGAAGTCATTTGGGCCTGAAAATTTCTTTTTGATGGGCTTTTAGTTATGAAGTCAAATAGTTTGATAGTTATAAGGTTATTCAAATTACCTATTTTTTTATTGAATGAGCTATTTAGTTTGTACATTTCAAGGAATTGGTCCATTTCACCTAAGATGTCAAATTTATGAGGGGAAGGTTGTTCATAGTACTCCCTTATCATTTAATGGGTTCAGGGTTTATAGTGATATGCCCTATTTCATTCCTCATATGGATGATTTGTGTCTTCTTTTTTTTATTGTCTTGCTAGAAGTTAGTCACCATCTTTTTGTTTAATTGATTTTCTCCACTGTTTTTCTATTTTCAATTTCATTGATTTTTTTTCTCTTATTTTCATAATTTCTTTCCTTGTTACTTGGGGTTTATTTTGCTCTTTTTTCTAATTTCTTATGGTAAGAACATAGATTATTGAGTTTATACTTTTCCTCTTTTCTAATGTAAGTATTCCATGCTATAAATAGCCCTCTCAACACTGCTTTAGCTGCATTCCACAGATTTTGTTATCTTGTATTTTCATTTCCATTATCACAGGTCTACTGGAGTCAACACTTTATGACTTTGATGTACAGAAACCTTTTATGTCACTCTACTCTCCCCTATTTATAATATAATTTTCTTAAATATTTCCTTTACCTACATTGAGTACCACATTAGATATTATCATTTTTGCTTTAACCATCAAACATAATTTAGAAAATTCAAGAGGAGGAGGAATGTTCATTGTATGTACCCATATTTTCACTCTTTTGGTCATTTATTTTTCATCCTTACAGATGTTCTAACATTCGTTTATCATTGTCTTTCTATTTCAAAAACTTCCATTACCCATTATTTCAGGGTAGGTCTGCTCTCAATAAATTCTTTTTCATTCCTGAAGGATAATTTTGCTGAAGTAGAACTTTGGGTTGACAGTTCTTTTCTTTCAGTACTTGAAAATATTGTGCCACTTCCTTCTGGCTTCCATGATTTCTGGTGATAAACCTGTCATTTGAACTGCTTTCCCCAATACGAAAGGTGTCATTTCTCTCTCATTGCTTTTGAGATTTGTTCTTTGTCTTTAGTTTATGAAGGTTTGACCATGATTTATGTCTTGATGCTAATTTCTTTGGGTTTATCCTGTTTGGGGTTTGCTCTACTTGTTGAATCTGTAAGCTTATGTTTTTCACTAAATTTGGGATAGCTTCAGCCCATCCATTTTTTGTTCCCCTTGCATAACATGGATTTCAATAACAAGAATGTTAGATATTTTGTAATAGCCCTGCAGGACCCTGAACCTCTGTTCATTTTTTAAGTGTATTTTCTCTCGTTCACATTGAGTAATTTCTATTGTTCTGTCTCCAAGCTCACTTTTTCTTTCCTCTGTCCCTACCATTGTTTTTAAGCCCATCCATTGTGGGTTTTTTTCCCTAAAATTCAGTCTTTACATTTCTTGAGATAAATTTTAGAAATTATGAGAAAGCAGAAAATTATAACGGAGCCATAATCATGATAGTCATATAATAGTAAGCAACCAAAATTATAACAAATACTATAATAATTGTTACATTCTTCAAATTATATTTCTTTTATAGTAGAGAAGTTGGGGATTTACAGAAAAATGATACATAAACAAAAGTTTTCTTTAATCACCCTATTATTAACACCTTTCATTAGTGTCATATATTTGTAACAATTGATAAAAGCATATTTTTATAAATGTACTATTAAGTATAAAGCATGGCTTGCTTTAGGGTCCACTGTTTGCATTGTACAGTTCATGAGATTTTTCAAAATTTTATTCTAGTAACATATATACAACCTAACATTTCCCTTATAACCACATTTAAATATATAATTCAGTGCTCTTAAATACATTCACACTGTTGTGCTACCATCTCCACCATTCATTACCAAAACTTTTCCATCATACCAAATAGAAACTCTGTAAAATTTAAACATTAACTCCCCATCCCATCCCCCGGTAAGCTATATTCTAGATTCTGACACTATGTGTTTTCTTATTCTAGTTGTTTCATATCAGTGAGATTATACAATATATTTACTTTTGTGTCTGGATTATGTCATTCAACATGACATCTTCAAGATTCATCCATGTGTTACATGTATCAGAACTTCATTTCTTTTTATGGCTGAATAATATTCCATTGTGTGTATATACCACATTTTATTTATCCACTCATCAGTTGATGGACACTTGGGTTGCTTCCATCTTTTGGAAATTGTGAATAATGCCACTATGAAGATCAATGTGCAAATATCTATTCGAGTTTCTGCTTTCAATTCTTTGTGGGGATTACCGGGTCATATGGTACCTCTATACTTAACTTTATGTGGAACTGCCAAACTGTCTTCCACAACACCTGCATCATTGTACATTCTGCCTAACAATGAATGGGTGTTCCTGTTTATCTACATCCTCTCCAGCACTCATAATTTTCTATTTTTTAATAGTAAACATTCTAGTGAATGTGAGATGATATCTCATTGTGGTTTTCATTTGCATTTCCATAGTGGTTAATGATGTTGAGCATTTTTTCATGTGCTTTTTGACCATCTGTATATATACCTTCTTTGGGGATATGTCTATTCAAGTCTTTTGCCTATTTTTAAATGGGTTGTTTGTCTTTTCATTATTAAGTTGCAGAATTTCTTTGTATATTCTGGATATTAAACCATTATCCAATATATGCTTTCCAAATAATTTCTCAAATTGTGCAGGTTGCTGTTTTACTTTCATAATCAAGTCCTTTGAAGCACAAAAGTTTTTAATTTTGGTGAGGTTCCATTTATCTATTTTTTCTTTTGTTGCTTGTGCATTTGGTGCCATGCCTAATACAAGTCCTAAAGATGCTTTCCCAAGTTTTCCTCTAGGATTTTTATACTTGTCTCTTATATATCTGTCTTTGATCCATTTTGAGTTGGTTTTGTATATAGTGTAAGGTAGGGGTTCACCTTCATTCTTTTGCATATGGACAGCCAGTTTTCCCAGCACCATTTGTTAATGAGACTATTCTTTTCCAATTGAGTGGTTTTTCCCCCTTGTCAAAAATCAGTGGCCTGCCCTCAACTAACATTGTATTCAATGGTGAAAGATTGAAAGCTTTCTCATTGAGATCAGGAACAAGATAAGGATGCCCACTGTCACCACTGTTGTTCAGTATAGTACTAGAGGTTCTAGCTAGAGCAATCAGGCAAGAAAAAGAAATAAAAGAATCCAAATCAAAAAAGGAAAAAGTAAAACTTTCACTATTCACAGATGATATGATCCTATACTTAGAAAGTCCCCAAAAATCAAACTAAGCTGCTAGAGCTAATAAATGATTTCAGTTGAGTGTCAGGATACAATATCAATATTCAAAAATCAGTGGTTTTCTATACCCTAGTAATGCACAGTCTGAGGAGGAAGTCAGGAAATAAATTCCATTTACAAAAGCAACTAAAAGAATCAAATATTTAGGAATAAACTTAACCAAGGATGTAAAGCACTTGTATTCAGAAAACTATAATGCATTGTTAAAAGAAATAAAAAAAGAGCTAAATAATTGGAAGAACATTCCATACTCATGGATTGGAAGACTAAATATCATTAAGATGTCAATTCTACCCGAATTGATACATAGATTCAATGCAATCTCAATAAAATTTCCACCAGCATTTTTTAACAAATCAATTTTATTGATACATATTAATAAAGCATACAATTCATCTAAAGTGTACAATCAATGGTATTTGGTATAATCACATAGTTATGCATTCATCACTTCAATCATTATTCCACCAACATTTTTTAAACAAATGGAAAACACAATTATCAAATTTATTTGGAAGGGTAAGGAGTCCCAAATAGCCAGAAACATCTTTAAAAGGAAAAGTAAAGTTGGCGGACTCTCACTTCCAGACTTCAAATGATATTACCTAGCTACAGTGATAAAAACAGCATGGTACTGGCATAACGATAGACACATAGACCAATAGAACTGAATTGATGGTTCAGAAGCAGACCCTCACATCTATGGCCAAGTGACTTTTGACAAGCCTGTCAAACCCACCCAGCTGAGGCAGAACAGTCTATTCAACCAGTCATGCTGGGAGAACTGGATATCCATAACCAAAAGAAAAAAAGAGGACCCCTGTCTCATACCTTATAAAAAAATTAACTCAAAATAGATCAAAGACCTAAATATAAAAGCAAGAATCATAAAGCTCCTAGAAGAAAATGTAGGGAAGCATCTTCAAGACCTGGTAGTAGGTGGTACATTCTTAAACCTTACACTGAAAGCATGAGCAATGAAAGAAAACATGGGTAAATGGAACCTCCGCAAACTGAAACACTTCTGTGATTCAAAGGACTTCGTCAAGAAAGTAAAAAGGCAGCCCACTCAATGGGAGAAAATATTGGGAAACCACATATCCGGTAAGGGTTTGATTTCCATTCTATATAAAGAGATCAAACAACTCAACAATGAAAGAGTAAGCAATCCAATTTTAAAAATGGACAAAAGATTTGAATAGGCATTTCTCCAAAGAGGAAATACAAATGGCCAAAAAGCACATGAAAAAAATTTCTATATCACTACCTATTAGGGATATGCAAATCAAAATTACAATGAGATATCCTCTCACACTGCATAGAATGGTCATTATTTAACAACAACAACAACAACAAACAGAAAAGAATAAGTGCTAGAGAGAATGTGGAGAAATAGGAGCACTCCTTCACTATTAGTAGGATTGTAAAATGGTGCAGCCTCTGTGGAAGACAGTTTGGCTGTTCTTCAGGAAGCTAAATATAGAGCTGCTATATGATCCAGCAATTCCTCTACTAGGAATATATCCAGAAGAACTGAAAACTGTGAATGAACAGACATTTACACATCAATGTTTATAGCAGCATTATTCACAATTGGCAAAAGCTGGAAACAAACCAAGTGTCCATCAACGAATGAATGGATGAAGAAAATGTGGTATATACTTATGATGGAATACTATGCTGCAGTAAGAAGAAATGAAATTGGGACACATATGATAATATGGATGACTCTTGAAGACATTATGCTAAGTGAAGTAAACCAGATACAAAAGGATAAATATTTCATGGTCTCACTAATATGAACTAAATATGAAGAATAAATGCATGGCTTTAAAACCTAGAGTACAGGTTATTAGGAGACAAGAGGAGGGCTGAGAAGGACTACTGATGCTTAATGTATGTAGAAGTTTTAATTAACTTGACTGTAAAAGTGTGGAAATGGGTAGAGTTGATGGTAACACATTATAGTGAGTAACAGCTGGTTTATAAATGGGATTGTGGCTTAAAAGGTAGTCTAGGGATGTAAATGTTAACTGAAAGAAAACTAGAGAATAATCTAGGGACTGAATAACGCAGTGAACCCAGGGATGTATGAGAATTGTGTAAATAGTACAAATGCAAGAATGTCCTTCTGTGAACTAGAACAGATATACGTCACTATTGCAGGGTGGTGGGAACATGGAGAAGCATGGGAAAAATACAATTGATGCAATCTATGGACTATAGTTAACAGCAATACTGTAATATTCTTGCATCCTTGCCAAAGTTGTACTGTGTCGATAATTGGGGGGTATGGGGGTATGGAAAAAATATGTGAGTCCTCCAACTTTTTTCTTCGTTTTCAAGATTAGTTTGTCTGCTTGGCGCCTCTTACCTTCCAAATAAATTTGATGTTTGGCTTTTCCATCTTTGAAATTTTGATTGAGATTAAGTTGATTCTGTACATCACTTTGGGTAGGATACACATTTGAGCAATATTTAGCCTTCCAATCCACGAACATGGAATGCCCTTCCATTTATTTAGGTCTTCTTTGATTTCATTAGCAATATTTTATTGTTTTGTGTTTACAAGTCCTTTCCATCCTTGGTTAGATTTATTCTAGCTAGTTCACACTTTTAGTTGCTATTGTAAATGGAATTTTTAAGTAATTTCTTCTTCTGATTGTTCATAACTAATGTAGAGAAACACAACTGATTTTGGACTGTTGATCTTATACCCTGCCACACTGTTAGATTCATTTATTAGCTCTAGTAGCTTTACTGTGGATTTTTCAGGACTTTCTGTATATAGGATCATGTCATCTGCAAATAAGTAAAGTGCTATTTCTTCTTTCCCAACTTGCATGCCTTTTTATTTCTTTTTCTTGTGTCATTGCTCTGGCTAGAACTTCCAGTACAGTGTTGAATAACAGAAGTAACAGTGGACATCTTTGTTTTGTTCCTGATCTTAGAGAGAAAGCTTTCAGTCTTTCACCATTATGTATGATATGAGCAGTGGCTTTTTCATATATACCCTATATCTTGTTGAGGAAGTTTCTTTCTATTCCTCATTTTCTAAGTGTTTTTGTCAAGAAAGGGTGCCAGATTTTGTCAAATGTCTTCTGTGTGTCAATTGAGATGATTAATGTTTTTTCCTATATTCTGTTAATGTGGTGCATTACATTAATTGACCTCTTGTTGCATGTAACTATGAATCTTGTCATACAATGAGTCAAGACAAGGGGGTGTCATGTGCCCCAGGGGGATGGGGAGAAAGGAACAGAAAAGATCAAACAGCGGGTATTTAGTGGTCAAGGGAAATGTTTTTCTTTACCTTACAGTGATGGACACAGGACGTGGTAAATACCATCAAAAATTATTAAACTGTACCATCTAAATTGTAAGCTATACTGTAAACCATTGACAATGTTTAGTAGCTATGTTTCACTATCTGTATAACAGTTATAACAAGGCTACCACCCACATACAAAAAGGTTTTAATATGGGGTGAGAGAAGGGGGAGGAAGTTGGGTATATGAGAGTCTCTAGTATTCTGTGTGTGACTTTGCTGTGACCTAAAACTTCTTTAAAACTTAAATGAAAATTCGGGAGACACTGGGGAGTGAGAGGGGGAAGGTGCCATGGTACAGACTGGACATCTGATAATGCAGTGATAAAAGGAAAAATGTTAAAAAAAATTTTTTTTTTTTTTTCCCATTTTTTGAATGTCCCAATCCTTTAATTTTATTTTATTTTTAGTGTTTTAAGTTTCCATGTATTTTATCTCTTACATTTAAACTTATCATTATTATTCCATTTTCCTATTAATTATATTTGGCTATTATATGGGCTTCATCTTCAAGGAAGGTTTAGATCACAGAAGGGTTACAACAGGGGCAGGAGAAGATCATTGGTAGGGGGTGTCTGGGATGGGGGTTTCATGGGAAGAAGTTCACTTGAATATACATGAAAGATATATAAAAATTTTCAAATGATCAAGGGGTGCGGCATGGTCACAGTGGGTGGAGAATCACTCAATAAATGAAAGAATAATGAATTCCCAGCCTGGAGAGCTCTGCCACATTCTCCAAGGGAGCAGCAACAGTCCCCCGAGTGCAGGGGCCGTGTCTGGCAAAGGAGGATGGTCCACTAATGTGTTCTTGTTATTGATGACTAGTCTTACGAGTCTTTGCTCTTGTAATTGAAACTTAGCCTACTGTTATGGGGTGCCTAAGGGTTGCCGCCTGAGGGCCTCCTTGCTGCTCAAATGCGACCTCTCTCTAAGCCAAACTCAGCATATGAATGCATTACCTTCCCCTCAGCATGGGACATGACTCCCAGGGATGAGCCTCCCTGGCAACAAGGGATTACTACCAAGTGCCAACTGGCAATACGACTGGAAAAAGACCTTGAATAAAAGAGGGAAAGGGTAAAGACAAATGAGTTCATGTGGCTTAAGAGACTTCAAAGAGAGTCTGGAGGTCATCCCAGAGGTAACGCTTACACACACTTCAGTAGGATCTCATAGAACACCAAAGTGGATATCACCCCACACGGGAGGGGGGGTGCTCTGAGGGCTCTGGAGACACCCAGGTCCTATATAAGGGGGGATAGCTCCAGAGACTGATGCCTTATCAGTGGGCTCTACTTTGGAATCTGTGCTCCTGAGAGTGACAGAGTTGGACTCAAATACGTCCTCCCTGCACATGGTCCATTAGTCCCTTCTATTCAAACCTATATGTGGTGCTGGAGTTTGTAGGTGTACTTCCAGAGACTGGAGCCTTTGGCCTTCCCATGTGCCAGCTGTGTCTGGAATCTCGGTGGAGCTGCAACTCCTACTCTACAGCTCAAGGGACTCACCCAAGTCACCTGGCGAGTTGATGATGATGGACAACGGCCATCCCAGGTAATGGAGAGAGTCTGCAGCTGCAGGCAGGATAATCCCATCCACCATATCCATGGGATATAAGCCCCCTCTCACTTGGAGGTGGAGTGGTCATCACCATCCCAGACTCCTCAGGATTGGGGGAAGAGCTATGGACTAGAGTGGACTTAATGGTATTCTGTTGTAGACATATTGTGATTCAAACAATGGAAGAAAATACAACATTGAGGTGGAGCTAGTGGCCACTGGATGCTTTCGGGACAGGGGGAGGGATAAACAGTTGTAATCCTGGGGCTTTTTCGGGACTTGGGAATTATCCTGAGTGACATTACAATGACAGATATAGGCCATTTTACATCAGCATATAATATGCAGAACTGTGTGGGAGAGAGTGTGGTCTACCATGTGAACTATGTTCCATGCTTAGTGGCAAAGCCCCAGGATGTTTATATCCATTGCAGGTGATGTGGTACACTAATGAAGGATGTTTATGTGGGAGGTTATGGGAAGTATGGGAGGTGCGGGACATGGGAATCCATGTATTTTTTGTGTAACATTTATGTAATCTAAGCATCTTTTAAAATATTTAAAAAATTAATTAATTAAAAAAGGTACATTGTTAATTTCCATATTTTTTTTAATTTTCCATTTCTCCCTTGTTATTGATTTTTAGCTTCATTCAATTTGGTCAGAGGAGGTACACTGCATGATTTCAATGTTTTTAAATTTGTTGAGCTTTGGCTTGTGACCTAAGATGTGATCTATCCTGGAGAATGATCCATATGCACTAGGGAAGAATGTGTATTCTATTGATGTTGGGTGAAGTATTCTATATATGACTGTTATGTCTAGTTGATTTAGACCATCATGCTAGTATTCTATTTCCTTATTTATCGTCTTTCTAGATGTTGTATCCTTTATTGTAAGTGGTGTATTAAAGTCTACTACAATTGTAGAACTGCCTATTTCTTCCTTCAAATTTGTCAATATTTACTCCATATAGTATGAGGATCTACTTTTAGGTGCATATATATTTATAATTATTGTCTTCCTGTTTAATTGACTGCTTTATCAGTATCTAATGACCTTCTTTGTCCCATGAAACAGTTTTTTACTTAAAGTATATTTTATCTGATATTGGTATAGTTACCCCCCAGCTCTCTTTTGTTTACTACTTGCATGTTATATTTTTTCCATCCTTTCACTTTCCACCTACTTGTATCTTTTAACATAAGGTGAGTCCCTTTAAATGGCATATTGTTGGGTCATGCTTTTTTTTATCTATTCTGCCAATCTCTGCCTTTTGACATGTGAGTTTTTGACATGTGAGTTTAATCCATTTACATTTACAGTAACCTAACAATAATGCAGGACTTTTCCTATTTTCTATTTAATAATTGCAAGTCTGATATCTTTTTTGTCCCTTAAGTTTTCTGTTAATGCTTACTTTCATACTTGTTTGATTTTTTGTATTATACCATATTGAGTCCCTTCTCATTCTTTTCTGTATATATTATTCATATATTTTCTTTGTGGTTACCATAGGGTTAAAACTTAACTGCCTAAATATATAACAATCATATTTTATTAGATACCAACTCGACTTCAATAACATATGAATACACTGTTCCTATAGCTCTCTGTCATACCACCTTTTTTTGAATTTGTTACAAATTTTATCTTCATACATTGTATGTCCAAAACCATAGATTTATCATTACTTTTTATTCATTTGCTTTTTAACATCTGTAAGAAGTAAGAAATGGAGTTATGTATCAAAAATTCAATGCAATAATACTGGCATTCATAATTATTCTATGGTTACATTTACCAGAGATCTTTATTCCCTTATTCTGCTGTGGACCACTATCTAGTGTCCTTTTTTTCCCATCCAAAGAACTCTCCATAACACTGCTTGTAAGGTAAATGGTAAGAAACTCCCTCAGCTTTTGTTTATCTGAGAATGTTTTAATCTCTCACTCATTTTTGAAAGAAAGCCTTACCAGATGTAAAATTCTTGCTGGGCAATTGTGTTCTCTCAGCACTTTATTTCAACCCACTGCTGTCTTGCCTCCATGGATTCTGATTAGAAATCACCACCTAGTCTAATTGAGACTCCCTTTTATATAACATGTTGCTTTCTCTTATAGCTGTCACAACTCTTGCCTTGTCCTTTGCACTTGGCAGTTTGACCGCTATGTGTCGGGGTGTATTTCTCTTCAAGTTTATCATTTGGTGTTCTCTTGACTTCTTGAATGTGCATATTTATGTCTTATGCTAAGTTTGGGAAGTTTATGGCATTATGTTTTTTAATATCCCTTCTGACCCCTTATCTCTTTCTTCTTCTACTGTTACCCCCATAATGTGTGTTTTGGTACACTTGACAGTGTCCCAGAGGTCTCTAGCTATTTTCACTTTTTTATAATTCTTTTTTTTTTTTTTTCTGCTCCTCAACCTAACTTATTTCAATTTCTTGTCTTTGAGTTCAGTGATTGTTTCTTCTGCCAGCTCCAGTTATCTGTTGGAACTCTCCTGGGCATTTTTCATTTCAGTTATTGTAGACTTCAACACCAGTAGTTTTGCTTGGTTCCTTTAAAAATGTTTTTATCTTTATTAAGATTATCATATTGGTCTATCCTGGTTTTCCTGATATCCTTTAAGTTTTTTCTCTGTATTTTGTTTCATCTCCTTGAACATATTGAAAATAATTTTTAAAAAATTTGGGTACATTCTGTCCACAGTCTGTTCTTATTCATTGATGTTTTCTGGATTTTTATCTTCTTCCTTTGGGTGGCCATCATTTCCTATTTCTTTGTTTGTCTTATAATCTTTGGTTGCATGCTGTACATTTTGATCTTGTAACATGTTAACTCTAGGATTTATTCCCCAAGTTGTCTGTTTCTTGAGTTTGTATCCAGCTAGTGATATGACATAGATTTTCTTGAGAGTCTAATGCTAACTAAAGCAAGGAAACCTAAGCAAAAATAAAAACAAAAAATAAAATAAAAAAACATCTTTCTGAGGCAAAGTGCCAGAAATGTGTTGGCTTTTATAATGGGAAATGTATTAGGGGTAAAAGCTTACAGTTCTGAAGCTTGAAATGTCCAAATCAAGGCATCAGCAGAGATGCTTTCTCACCAAAGTCAGCTTCTGGTGATTTTGGGGTCCTGCCACATGGTGAAGATGGCCACCTACCACTACTGAGGTCCTTGTCTTCCCTCCAGAATCTATTTTCTCTTGGAGCTCAGCTGTGTGCAACCAGACATAGGGCTTGTCTCTCTCAGTCTCGGCTGTTCTGCCTTCTTCCCAAGTTCAGTTATGAGCTATTGGGCATATGGCTTGTCTCTTCAGCCTTGAGCTGCTCTGTGGGACCAGCCTCTTGGGGCTTCATGCATAACCTTTGACTGCTAGTGATCCTAGAGTTCTCTCTTACATTGCAGGGTCAAAAATGGTGGTTTCCTTTCTGTGTGTCTCTCTCAGTGTGTCTCTGTTTATATAAGAACCAACAAGAGAGTGGAAACTCAACCTGAGTCACTCCTCACTGAGGTAGTCCAATCAAAAGCAATCTAATCAAGAGATCTAAAGCAAATCTAATACAATCAAAGGGTAGCACACGCATAACAATAGATTAGTTTAAGTACATAATCTTTTGGGGGGATTCACAAAAATCAAATTGTCACACCAGTCTTTGCAAATTGGCTTTGCTTTGGCTTTTGCTTTTTTTCAGAGTTCAGTCCCCTTATCAAGAATGTCAGCCCAAGGTGAATGCAAAGTGCAGGGTCCTCCCTGTCTTTTTAGGACTTTGTCTTGTGCTGTGCTTGTGCTTGGTAGCGACCTTAGGAGTTCACCCATTTACAGAAATTTGAATGCCCCCTCTAATCCCCAGGAAACAGACCTTCTCCCTCTCCTGAATGTTCCTCTACAGGACCTAAAGTAGTTAATACTTTGCTCCAGGCTGCCTGACTCAGTTGTTTCTTATTCTGCTTTCCCTGTCTCAAGCTGCTTTTGCCTTTGTACATTCTGGGGGCTGGGGGAACAGGGGCATGTCAGAGAGTAGCTTCCCAAGTCCGTCTTTCCCAGCTGAAACAAGACCAGGGATACACAAAGGGAGTGCCAGTAAGCTCTAAATTTCCCTAAGAATGGGTTAAGGGAGGGGCCAGAAAGTGTACCAGGAGCTTCTCCCACAGTTTCCCAAAGTTGTACTTTTCTTTTCTCAACACTGCCCAGCATTAGCCCTTCAACTATCCTCCACAGCTCTGAGGACACATACTGTCTTTGTCTCCTTTGCTGACTTTGTCAAGGACAGGTTTGAACAATGGCCATCTTCATAGCCAGGCCTCCAGTGATCTGAAGTAGCTAATCAAAAACAATGATCAGTGCTCAGACCATATACTCCCTCAGATCTTGGGGAACTGAGTCTTTATGCCCCACTCTGACACCAGGAAACTGTGCCAGTACCTTACTGCTGCCTATCATGAGTTTGGGGGATGTGCATAAGTTGCCACTGCACAGAGAGTGCAAATTACTGGTATTTGCAACTTACCATCCTCTTCCTTCCTCCATTCAATGGATGCTGCATAGTGTTCTACTGGATTCCAGAGTTTTGAAATAGTTGATTCAGACTGTTCTTGCCTGTTTAATAGTTGTTCTGGTGAAGAGACTGATTACTGGAGCTCACTACTCTGCCCTCTTCCCACAATCCTCTTTCCTATCCATTGCATTTTCATTTTGTGTATTGTATTTTTATGTTCAATAATCTCCTTTTGGTTCTTCTTTCTCTCTTTTATTTCTCTGCTGAGACTTTCTATATTTTTTTTCATTTGTTTCAGGCAAGTTTGTAATTCTCTGTTGAATCATTTTTATGATGACTACTTGAAAATCATTGTTAGATAATACTAGTATTTGTGTCAACTCCATTTCAGTATCCTTTGATTGTCTTTTCTCATTTGAATTGATATTTTCCTGGTTCTTGCTTTGACAGGTGATTTTTATTGAAACCTGGACTTTTGGAGGTATTTTCTTATGAAACTCTTGGTATTATTTAAATCTTTTGTTTTAGCAGGAGTTCTCTAACATGGCACTGACAGGGGAAGGATGATGCCACCACCTCACTGCAAGGTGGGTTGAAAGTCCAGGTTCCATACTCTGCCTCCTTTGGTACCTGGAGTGCAGAGGGATGCCTCATTATTGCTGAAAAGATATAGAATTTTAGGCTCCCTACTAGGCTTCCCATGATAGGAGGAGGAGGAAAGCACCATTTTCATGAGACAGGGATGAAACGCTTGGCTTTCCACTTGTACTTGTCTGATAAGATCCCAGTGGCGTCAAGAATGATTGGCTCACCTTGTTCTTCCTGATGAGGGTGGACATCTAGGCTCCCCACTCAGCCTTTGCTGATGTGGGTAAGGCTGGGGCTAGTTTTTCATTGTGTTGTCTGGCTGCAATAGATGGTTATTATGTAAAATTTTTCTCTTTTGCTAGGATACCAGTGTCCTGGTCTTTTGGCTGGAGGAACCAGGCTTTTTTGGGAGGTTTTCTTTTTGTCTGCACCCATTAGTGTTTCCATGTGTTTTCTTCTCCAGCACCCAGGGAACCCACCACCATATATTCTTCAGGTTTTTAGTTGGTCTGTATTTTTCTCTCCACCTTCTAAAGTCTTCTTGTATTTGTTTTATATATAACACACAGGGTTTTTTACTGTGCTTAGGGATAGGAATCAGAAGAAGTGTGTCTTCTCCTCCTTGTCTGGAACCAGAAGTCTCACTTTCATTTTTAATTTGTTACTTTTTTCTTTCATTAAAGAAAGGCCATAAAGAGGACCATGAATTTGCTCTAACTGATTTTTTACAAAAGGGAAGATGAAAAGACAAGAAATAATTCACAATCCTCAACTATTTACCAATAATTCGTAACTGAGAAATAGCTCATAACACCCAGCATGTCTTTCCACTGGAATTGAGAAGGACTGGACCCTACTCCTTGCAAAGAAGGATGCTGGGAAAATTATTTCCTTTCAGTATCTGCAGAGATCAACCCCCCTGCCACCTCTTAAAGTTGCTTCCAGCCTTTCCACTTACTGATGCCTATGCCATTTCTGGTTGGGGTGGCTTTTAAGTGTGTACCCACAGAGCCTTGATAGCTGGCCTTCTGTCTCCTATGAGTGTGTGAATAGGGTCTAGACTAGGATGTCTAGACCTAAAGTTGCTTCCCCAGCCTTGCCCCCAGGCCCATTGCCTATGGGCTTTCACCCTCAGAGGCTTTGACCCTTGGAATCATCCTGTTCCAGCCTGTGTTTACATCCTCATCTCCTTCCCTGCAGACTGCCTCCCCCCTCCAACTACCCGGCTTCCTAATGGCTCAAGGAAGCACATTCCATACTCCTTCTTGGGGCTGAGGCCAATGAAGTGGTGGCAGCTGTTCAAGAATGCAGGTTGGGGGGGGGGCAGGGCATGCTGCCTGCGTGGCCAGCCTGGAACTGGGAATGAAGGGATGCCCAAAAAGTAGAGTCCAAAGATAGGGCAGCAGAATGTGACAGCCATCATCCTTTCAGACTAGAGTAAGATGACAGGCATTTATTTTCCATGTGCTGCAATACTGGGATTACTGAGGCCACTGAGGCCTCTCTCTTGAGACTATTTGGAAAATATCTTTTGGGACCAATCTTACCATAGGGCTTGGTTAACTAGACTCCCTGGGACCAGGCTCTCACTTACACCACAGCCTCAGTTTTTCCATTCACAAAATGGAGACAGTGTTCTAGGAGGTTTCGTGCCCTAATTTCTAGGGCTGCTTCTTTGGAGGCCCTGTCTATTCTAATCTGGCACAGTCCCAAATAGTCTGGTGGCCCTTTGACTGGGTAAATAACCATTATCATGACTGTGCTGAAAAGCTAGCCATTGTTGAGTTTGTAAATGCATATTTGAATCTGAAGTTAAAAAATATATACTTTAGAAAAAGAAAAAAACACCCCACCATACATTTTTGCATGCCTTGAGGTTTGGACCTGCCCACGGACCACCTGAAGGGCCTACAGACCACCGTTATTTCCTGGACCACCCCTAGAGAACCATTGTCCCAAAGGAAGACAGTGACTGGGGCTTAGAGACTGAGGTGGGGACTGGGGGGAAAGGGTTGGGGAGGGGCTTGTTCTGAGACAATGATGTGAGTCAGGGTGGCAAGAAGCAGAACCCTGGAGAGGGCTGGGCAACAGCCCTCAGGTCTGCCCAGATAATCCTACTGGGAAATAGGCTAAGGATCCATGAATGGAGGTCAGACACTGGGTGAAGGAAGGCAGCAGATGTTATGAAAGCACCAGGTTAGTCTGCTCACAGGATGGATCTAGAAGAAGGGAAGGTGGAACATAGCAGCCCTGCCAGTTGCTCATGGGATAAACCATCACCCAGAAATCAGAGCTGGGGGAAACTCAGGAAACATCTGAGCCCAGTCACTCCCCACTCTTGGAAGAAAGCTCAGGCCCCCCAAATGGACACCATTTATTTATTTATTCATTCACCAAATAATCATACAGCATTTCCTAGGTACTGGGCCTTGTGTTAGATGCTGAGGATATAGCTGTGAGGAAAACACCCATCCTCAAGGGGCTCCCAATCTAGTGTGTGTATGGGGGAGAGTAAACAATTACTGTATATCTTGGTCAGACGGGCTCTGGGAGCTCAGAGGAGAGGACCCAACCCAAACAGGGTCAGGGAAATCTTCCTGGTGGAGGTGATGTTACAACTTAAAACTGAAAAGTGAGATGGCTTTAACCAAGGAAAGACACAGAAAACAAAACAGTGGTCTCAGCAGAGACACCAGTGTGTTCAAGGTCTGTAGGCCAGAACAAGCATGGCAGACCCTCTGGTATTATTGGGTTTGTCATACTCAATCCCCAGGCCTTTGGTTCACCTTGTGGCAAGGATGTCAGAAACCTCTACCCCCTAGAAGAGTATGTAATAGAGCTGGGTTCAGGGAGCTCTGGGGATAGGCACAGAGATAAAGTCTCTGAGAAAGTAGGTCCAAAGCAACCAAGGTCCTGACCCTTGCTTGAGGGAGGATGTGGACTTGAGCAACTGGTTCAGGGAAAGCGACAGTGCCCACCCTAGTTCCATGCCTATTCCTAGCATGGTGCTTTACTGTGTGCAAGGACCACTACTGGATGCACCACCATGGTTTGTGTGTCCTACAGTTGTTGTGGAGGATGCACCTAAAGCAAGACTTACCACAACTGGGGGATAAGAGGGAACATTCTGAGAGGGGCAATGAGCTGTTTAAGGTCCCTCAGTGAGAAGTAGTGGGGTCAGGACTTAACCCAGGCCTACCTCAGCCTTTCACTGGAAGCCATGGTTTGTGAACTCCAGGAGCCTCAGGGAAGGAACTGAACATACTGTGATCAATGTGAGGAAGACTATTTTGGCTGCCTCCAGAATCTGCCAAGAAGTCCACCGAACCCTGCTCATAGTACACCTAAGAGAAGGAGGCCCAGAGGACAGAAGGAACTTCCCCATGGTCAGGCAGCAAGCCCAGAGCTAGGACATGGAGCCAGTGCCCGGGTTCTCTTGTGGTGTGACCAGGTTGTGTGCTAGAGATAGGAAGGAGAAGAGTGCCCTGGTGAAGTGGCAACTTTGAAGTTAGACAACTTCATTTCAATTCCTGCCTTGGCCACCCCTTTGCCAGGTGACCTCAGACCTCAATTTCCTATTCTGAAAAATGAGGAGGATAAACCAAACTCACCTCCTAGAGCTGTAAGGCCCAAATAAGCCAGCAGGCATGGCCTAGGTCGGATCTCCCTTTCTCACATTCTCACAATTCCTCTGCCACATAAGCACTTGTAGTCACTTGTGGCCTGTCTCTTCTTTTGGACTGTCAGTTCCATGAAGGCGAGGGCTGCATGGGTTTTCTTCACTGCTATATCCTTGGTACAGAGCAGAAGGCCTAGCAGGTACTCAGTGCTTCATGCAGGGCAGTTATTATAGCCCTGTCCTGTTGCCATAAGAGGGAGGAAAAGAAGACAGAATTGTAATGAAAAAAATATACATATATTGAGTAGCTACTATGTGACAGATGCTTTAACTCAGGTTTTCTCATGCACTCTTCTTAAATGGGTGCTAGTATCATTCTAGATTAGAAAAGGGAGGTGTGGAAAGATTAGGTATTTGCCCAAGTTTTCACTGCCGGTAGCTAAGAGTTCTTATAGCTAATACTCAATGAGCAGTTACCCCTACATTAGTCACTGTGCTGAAAGCTTACCATGCATTATCTCATTTTTAGTCTCACAACACTATTATATAGGGAGTATTTTATGGATGAAGAAACAGAGGCCTAGAGAGAGAATGTGACTTGCCGAAGGTCACATAACAAGTAAAGGAGAAAGGCCAGAATTAAAAACTCAGGCTATGTTGCTCCAGAGCCTGAGTTTTCCACAATGATATTTTCTAATATTATCTCATTTAAATATGAAAATAACCCTGTGACGTAGGCCTTGTTCTTACCACATCCATTTTACAGATGAAAAAACTGAGGTTCAGAGGGGTGATATAACTTCCCAAAGGTCACACAACTAGCTTGTCGAAAAGCTGGAATTTGAACCCAGAGAGTCTGGCTCTAAAGACTGGGCACCAAGCCACTATACCAGGGCCAGCTCAACCCAATACATATGTTCTCACCACTGAACCCACTACCTCTATTGCAGAGTTAGACTGCAGGAGCCAGACTGTCAGTGAGAGCTGAGGCAGTTGGGAAAGACTTCCAGAACGAGATGTGACTCAGTAGTACTTTGAAGGCTGAGTGGGTTTGGAACAGGCTGTGGGAGAGGGGAAGGCCAACCTCAGGTTTTTCCATGGTCAGTGGTAAATCATGGAGGACAAGGTCCCTTGAGCATGGCAAACACTCGGAACCTCCCTGAGCCCCGGGTACCTGAGAAGAGAAAGGACACAGGAAGCCTCTGGAAGGAGAGGCTGTGGGAAAGAGGTTGGGCAGAACCCTGGGAACTGGACCGCGCAGGTATGGCAGCTCCAAATCCAGGCTACTCACAGGGGACCACCTTTGTGTTCTGATCCTCTCCTCAGAGAGAAACAGTCACAACTTCCCTCCAGGTCTTGTTAGCAGCTCTCTCTAAGTCCACACTTATCCCTAATTTTTCTGACTGCCCCCCCCCACAGCTTCAGGGGTGGGGAATCCATTCCCTCCAGATTGCACTGCTCCCCACCCAGGGGCCAGGGGATCTCCTCAGTCTCCATCATCTCTAGGCACCTGTGCCAGGACATTTGCCCTCATGGAATCTTGCTTTGGGCCCGAATCCTGCCTCTGAGTTTGTGAGGCTGGGCCTCTCTCTCCCTGCACTTCAGTTTCTGCTCTACAAACAGGGTCACTCCTCCTGTGTCCTCAGTGGTTTCCTTCATCTCATTGGCTGCCAGGGTTCAGCCAGTAAGCAGTTACTGAGTGCTCAATTAGAAAGCTACCATCCATATACCAAGCCTTTCTGGGGGAGCAAGCTTCGAGCTGAGTGCTGCACATTCATCCTCTGGTTTAATCTTCACAGGACTCCTCTGAGGCAAGGCGTTATAGTGTGTTGGCTAAGGACAAGGACTCCTGAGGTAGACATCAAATCTCACCTTCAGCCACTTAGTAGGCGGGTGACCTCAGGCCAGTGATTTCACAGCTCTGTGCCTCAGTTTCCCCATTGGCACAACAGAATAAGAGTGGTATTTACCTCATAGGGTTTTGGGGAGGCTTAATCCCCTCAAAGCCATTTGGTCAGTACTCAGGGAGTGGTAGCTATTATTACAGCCACTCCACAGATGGGGAAACACTGGTTCAGACAAAAGGTGGTGGGTGAGATGGCATGGGAACCAGAAATCCCAGTTGTTTCTGCTGTACCAGACTCGAGATATGAGATTTGGCATCATCTTATCCCCCAATGGGGACACAGATATTGACTTCCTAAGCTGATGCTAGAGTTGGAGCCCCAAATTTGAACTCCACCAGACCTAGCTCACTCTCATTAGCTCCTTCCCCTCAGGTGGACCCTTGTCCTCTTCTCCCTAGCCCCCACCAGGGGTCTTGTTCTCTCAAGAGAAGAATCAATCAGAATGGCCATTGTCTGATGTGAAACATCACAATTCATCCACCTTGGCCTCGGGCCTTACAGAGCCCAAGCTCCCCTCAGCTTCTTAAGCATCATAATTCTGTCTTCTGGTTGCCCTCTTTGGGAGGCAGCCCTCAGTCACCCGCAGTGTCAGCCTTCTCCCTTAGTCCCATTGGCTGGAGCCAGCCTGCTTTGGGGATCAACCTATGGGAATGACGACACCGCACCCCCCCCCCAATTGTCAACCTCCTCCTTCTCCTTTATGTCTAAAATATCTTCTTTCTCTCTCATAGCTAAGTTCCTTCCTACCCTCTTCTAAAACCCTCCTAGATGAACCTGTCAGGATCGAGAGGCCAGAATTTCAGGGTGATTTCAAAGACATCATCTTTTGTTGCCGCACAGTCCAAAGATGATGCAGTGATGGTTTGGCTGGCATGTGACTCTTGCCTTCTGCTTCAGGGGTGGTTTTTCTCAGAATGTGAGCTCCCTGAAGACTGGCAATCAGCTGATTACTGGGAGATTCTCCTGCGGACAGTGTTGCCATTGTGTTTGAAAGCAGTGGCAATCTGGTCCCAGCTGCTGAGAATGACAAGGTCAGGTCTCTGTGCCCTCATGTGACTTAGGTGTGTGCCAGGTAGAGGTCAAAAGCATGAACTACTCAGCATTTTCACTCTCCTGTCAACCAGAACCATCAGAACATATGCTTTAGGGAAAGAGCACCAGGCAGGGAGTCAGGCAGACCTGATTTGAGACCTCACTCCCTGGCTTCCTAGCTAGATAAGCATCTTGGTTATGTTTTTTTGTTTTGTTTTTGTTTTTTGGCGTCTCTGAGCCTCAATTTGTGACCCTGTGTGTAAAGCACTTTGCCCTGCACCTGGCACGGGGTAGATGCTCAGTGCATTGGACTATGATGGTTATCCCACCCACCTCCATTTCTCCACATCATCCTCCTGCCATCTGGCCCAGTTCAGACCCAAGTCCCCTCAGAGCAGCCCAGGTTCCCCCGTGCCCAGCAGCAGGTAGAAGGGGCGGAAGCAGACCCTGCTGAGAGAGAGCTGGGCCAGGATTGCAGGGGCCCTTGCCTGTGCTCTCTGGCTGGCCTAGGTGGGCCAGGTTCATATGGAGCTCAGGCTGGCCTGGGCACTGAGGTCAAAGACAGGGGTTTTGGTACAGGAAGTATTTAGGTCTAAGAGCCAGAAGAGCATGGATGGGGGTCAGGCTTCCAGTCTCAGCTTTGCCATGGATTCCCTGGGTCTTTGGGAGAGTCTCCAATCCTGTCTCTGGCATGGAGGTGGGGCCAGGGGTGGCAGGAACAGTAGTCGTCATTGAGTACCTCCCAGCTTGGACACTCTGAGTGCAAGAAGATTGAGGAGAGGTAGTCTAGGGTCAGGGGAGGGGAGTAAGCGGAAGTCTCCAGGCTTGACACTCCAGCAGGGGGCAATGCAGCCAGAGCCTTTGGGCAACTGAGTTACCACAGCGACCTTGCAGGTGGGACAAGCGTTGAGCAGGAAGCTACCCTCTTGACTTGCATATCAGAGTGGGAGCCAGGGGCAACCAGTGACAAATCACTTTTTTGTGTCTCCATCCAGAACAACTTCCCCTTGGCAAGAGTGAGAGTCAACAAACAAAGGCCAGGGCAGCCCCAACCCCGTGCAGGCTGCCAAGACCAGGCAGTGCCCCCTGGGGACCCTGGCAAGCCTAGGTGCTTTCTGAGCAGCATCTGAGGCCTTTGGCCTCCTCCTTTGCTCTTCTCCCTTCCCAGTGCTGGCCTGGACCATAAGGGAAAGCCATCCTGTAGCCCACCCTTGGCTTCTGGGCTAAGCCTGAGGATAAGTTCTGACTCTAGCCAGGGCAGATTGGGCCCAGGCCTTCTCCTACCCTGGCCCCTCCAGGCAGGACCTGAAAACCTACTTTTTCTGACACTTCTTGGCCTGGCCGGGTCTGGCCCTGGTATGTTGTAGGACCCTCTTGCCTTCTTTGGGCTTCAGTTTCTTCATCAATAACCTCATGTGGCAGGGGGTGACCTTGGTGAACTCCAAGGGCCTTTCCAACTGTGAAATCTCAGGTGTTGGAGATTTGGAGATTGTATTCTAACCTCTGGCTATCTCTGCCCAGGTTTTGGGAGGACACGGATCCTAAGCACCTCGCCCTGCCTCTTGACATCCAGGCTGAGCCCACCTCCGCTGGCCTCCCTAGGAGCCTTTCTCCAAACATGCTGAAGTCTCCTTCCAAAGCCAACTCTCCTCTCATCTTTCCACAAACCCCCTCCATCTTTGGGGGAGCCCGGAACACTTTGTGGTGTGTGTGCGCGCATGTGTGTGGATGTGAGTGCACACCCACTTGTACCTCTGTCTCTACCCATATCCATATCTATGCACAGAGAAAAAAAGTGCTAACTCTTCTGGACCCCTCTCCACCTCCATGGTTTACCCAAAGCTATTGTAAATACAGTCCTGGGACCCAAATCCCCAGACATCAGACAGACTCTGCATGGGACTTAGCCTTTCTTAGTCTCAGTCTTTCCCTTTGTAAAAATTCTCACTTTATAGGGTTTGATGAGGCTTCACTCATTCATTAACAAATATATATGGAACGTTTACTATGGGCCAGGCACTGTTCTAAGTGTGGGAACTAAATGAGATAATCCATATAAAGAGCTTCTTAGTCTTATGCCTGGCATGTGGTAAGAGCTCAGTAAATTTGAATTTTCTCTCCTTCATTCGCATAGTACCAGCTAATATTTCTTGATCGCCCACTATATGCCATGCACCACTGTCAGCAATTTTATTCTTCTATTCCTCTCAAGAACCGTTTGAGGTAGGTACTATTATTATCACCTCCATTTTACAGATTAGGAAACTGAGGCACAGAAAGGCAAAGTAATTGGTTCAAGGTCACATGGGCTAGCAAATGGCAATCTGGCCCAATGTCCATAAGGGTGACCACTCCCTTATATAACCTCTCCCACTAGAGTGTGCAGCTCTTTCTGCAATTAGGGATAACTTCACAGCCCCACCACCACAAGAGAGATGTACATCACAAGCACATACACGTTCATTCTACAAATATTTATTGCTCACATTCAGTGGTCTAGGACCTGTGTTGGCCTCACAAACGTGAAACAACTCACCCTCCACATATTTGCAATGCCTCTTCCCCACTGGACTGATAGATACATGCTCCCACCCTCTGTGTATCTGCCCACACCCCCGCTTGGGCACACACACACCCCGTCTTCCTCTGCTTTCATGAGAAGGAATTTTATCTGCAATTTGAAGCTGTGCGGTGGATTCAACGGAGGTAGGCAAGGTCAGCAAACCAGAGCAGAGAATGTGTGTGTGGTGGTGGGGAGTAGATTGTTGTGGCCAGAGACCAAGGACTGGGGGAGGTGGCAGTGGCAGCAGGGGGGCTGGAGAGGAGGAGGGGGAGCCAAGCATCTTGATGCATGCAAGGTTGGGAAAGGGGAGTGGGGAATCGGACTTGCAAGAACTTTCTCAAGCCATAAATTTTCACTGACTGCCTGAAGCCTGGAGCCTGGAGCCTGGAGGCCAGAATACGGAAACCTGAGCTAGTACTGAGACAGCCAATCTCAGGAGTTACCAGGTCAGGGCCCAGGCTATGGGTGGAGGGAGGAGGTGGCGTGGGGCTGCCCTACCTTCTAGGCTCCAGCCTTGCAACCCTCCACGAAAGAGTAAGGGTGGTACCCTGCTCCCGAGATCGAGCCTGGTTGAGGTTTCCACGTTATTCCGGAGCACATGGGTGAGTCGGCCAAGGGGGCTGGCTGTTCACGTGCCTCTATGTCTCTGTGTCAGTGTGTGCAGTGACATAGTGGAGTGGTTTAAGAATATGTGCTTCAGAGGTAGATAGAACCAGCACCCACACTGAATTCCATAGCTTATTAGCTAGGTGAGCTAGGTATGTTAGTCAATCTCTCTAAGCCCCTGTTCCTTCATCTGTCAAATGGAGATCATTATAGTTACCTTATGGAGTCATAAGGATTAAATTAGATAATGCATGTGACAAGCTGAGTTTAGATCCCAACACAGAGTCCTTGATCAATAAATTTTATTACTATTATTATTGTTATTTTGGCTTGACCAACACAAAAGCCCCCAGACTCAGGTCCAGGGGCCGTGGATTCTCCAATTCCCAAAGAGGGAGAGCCTCAACCCCCAGGCCCCTTCCATGTCCTATGTCTTCATCCCAGGGTATGGCCGGTGCTGTGCTCTTCCTGTATTCTCAGTCACCCCAGAGACTGCAGAGGGCTGTTTGTAACCCAAGAACCAAGCATAGGTAGCAGACACACCAGAATATGTGCACACGCCTGCACGAGGCACTCACCTGTCCATGCCTGCCTGCACATGCATGCACACACCCATGCCCTCACACACCTAGACACCTAGCTGTCCATAGGTACACGCATATGTATCCATGCCTGATGGCATGGGTGTAGTTGTCCCCACATACTCTCAGGGATACACACGTTGGCTGGAACACACATATTTATCTTTGTGATCTTTTTTTTTTTTTTTTTTTTTTTTTTAAGTATACAGCCCAATGAATTTTTTATTTTTTATTTTTTTATTTTTTTTTTATTATGGGTAAAAATCAAAATTCTCACAATACATACAAACATTTGTAAAATGATATATAAATATAT
>JAKSZT010054532.1:1915258-2058062 GCA_026826555.1 Tolypeutes matacus
CCTTCCTTCCTTCCTTCCTTCCTTCCTTCCTTCCTTCCTTCCTTCCTATCTTCCTTCCTTCCTTTCTCTCTCTCTTATTTTCTCCTCCCCTTTCTTCCTATTTTAGCAACAGGAACCATACAGCAAGCAAAATCTTATGTAAAAGTCCAATTTTGAAAGAGATAGCAGAGAACTTGTACCGGTTGAGAGGCAATGGAAGCCAACAAGTCTGTCCACTTGGCACCCACTTGTGCTCCAGAGGTTCCAGAGGCAGCTTTCAGGGCTCCAAGGAATGGAGTTTGAAAATCATGGGGGTTGTCGGCTCTGGCAGTCAATGAATAGATGCCACTGCTTCCCCTTAACATCTTCCCCCCTTCTTCCTCTTCTTCCTTCTCATCCTTCCTCCTCTCTTTAGCCTTCTCCCTCACTCTTTTCCTTCTTCCCTGCCTCTCTCAGTGCTCACGGGCCCACCTAACAGAGCCCTAAGTTCACTCTGGCACTGCTTCCTCTGCCGGGGCTGAGTGAGCAGGGGCCTCATTCCAGCACTAGGCAGTAATTTTGGGTCTTTGGCTTGGCCAGACAGTGCTTGCCAGTCATATGAACGGAGGCCCTGGAGCTAAGCATCCCTGCCCAGCCCTTTGAGCACTGGTAGTAGCACCAAATCCAAACGGTTGTTGGAGACTTTGTTGTTGCCTGGAGGGACTTGGCAAGGTCAAGGGCAATGTCAGGTGCAGGCATCTCCTTGGAGAGAAAATCCCTCCTCTTTTGCTAAAAAGGTAAAGGACCAGGCAATTGAGGGAGCTGGGGGTTGGTATTCTGCTGAGAGGCCAGTGCCCTCTGAAGTAACACCCTGACATGGAACCATCCAGAAAGGACCCATGAAAAGACTCTGTTCTGCCCTGATGAGGGAAACAGGGGCTTGGTGGCAAGATTTGAGCCCAAAGCCTGCCTTGGTTTTCCTGCTCCCAGTTGGGATCCAGGTCACCTGGACTGTTTCCTTCAAGCAGCTAGTACACACCAGGCACTCTGCTAGGCTCAGGGGAGACAGTTGTGAACCAATAGACACAAATCCCTGCCCTCATGGAGCTGATGTTTGAGTCAGAGGAAACAGATAATGAACAAAATGATTAAGTATAACAAACAGACCAACAGATAATGATAAGTGCAATGGAGAAAATGAAAGCAGGGAATGGACATTGTGGGATGGGGGAAAAGGTATTATAATTTTAAATATGGTGGTCAAGGGGAGTCTCACTGAGAAGGTGACATTTGAACAAAGGCTTGAAGGAGGTGAGGGAGAGAGTAACTTATGCAGATATCTGAGGCAGAATATTTCAGGCAGATGAAACTGCATGTGCAAAGGCCCTGAGCTGGGGATATACTGGTGTGTTTGAGGAACAGCAAGGAGACCTGTCTGATTGGATAAAGCAATGGGGAGAGTGGTAGGACATGCAGGCTGAGAGCTAAAGAGAAGGGGGCAGGTCATGTAAGGGTGTGTAAAACAATCTAAGAACTTTAGCTTTTGCTCTGAGTGCAACGGGAGCCATTGCAGGATTTGGGAGCAGAAGAAGGACATGATCTGACTTGAGTCTTTTAAGGCAATCCTTCCAACTGCTGAGTTGAGAACAGATTGTTGGGAGGCAAAGGAAGAAGCCAGGAAACCTGTTAGAAGACTCCTTCAGTGATACAGGTGAGAAAGGATGGTGGCACAGACAAGGATGGTCTGTTTCTGGATCTGTTTTAAAAGTACAGCTAATGGGTTTGGGTGTATGGGTGAGAAAATGAGAAGCCCTTCTGTGTGCCAGACCCTAGACGAAGCTCAGGGGCTACAGAGCAAGGTCAGCCAGGGCCTAACCTTCCAGGAGCTCACTGTCAAAGGGAGCCTATGGATCCAATAGGATATGTCAGTGTCCAGACTATTCCAGGCAGCAGTGCAAGCCCAGGGGAAGAGGTTCTGTCATTGACATGCTAAAGGTATTTAGAGAAATTGATCCAGAGAAGGTGGGAAAGAAGCCAAAATGTGGTCAAAGAATCCCAAAGAATATTGAATAAAGGCAAAAGAGGTAGCATGCCTAGGCTGGGGAAGACCAGTCTGATGCTTGCCTCAAAGTCATAGATACCTCTCCTTTCTGAGTGAGAGGGAAACTGGAGGCCATATAAGCTAGTCCTCTGTGGCCATCCCTTCTGGAGCAGCCCATCAGCCATGCTCTTATTTGCTATGTCCGTCAACAAACATGGATTAAATATCTCCTAAACTGTGTTGGGCCAGGCTGAGCCAGGCCAGGCTAGTTTCTCCAATCCTGTAAGACTTGACAAGACTTTCTGGGTGGAAAGAGTAGAGAGAGAGAGGTTGCAGCAGGGAAACCAGTCAGACCCTGGGGGTTCAGGGCCAAGCCCTGGTAGCTGGGCTGACACTAAGAGCACAGCTTGTTTCCCCATTAAATCCATTTTCCAGCCCAGGCCCCTCCTTCCCTTTGTCTTGGCTATCTCCAGGGACTCAAGTCACCCCTACTTCCTGATTCCCTAGAAGGTGGGGATGCAGGAACAGGAGCTTGAGCCAAGGCTATCCATGGATAAGCAATGGGCCCTCAGGCCTGGGAGAGGAGGGAGCCAAAGCTCCTTGGCCAACTTCTGATGCAGGACCGCTACTCCCTTTATGCTCCTCAGATCAGAGTGATACCAAGGGGTCAGGGGTCACATGTCGTTTAATCTACTGGTACAGGGCAGTGAAAGCCCATAGGGCACACCCATTACCCTCTGCAATCTTCCCACCTCACAGACTTCTGTTAGAAATAGTATTGCAATGCTGGATAGAGAATTTGTGGCTGGAAGTTTTTTCTTTTAGTACCTTGACTATGTCATACTACTGTCTTCTTACTCCATGGTTTCAGATGAGAAATCAGCACTTAATCTTATTGTGCTTCTCTTGTATGTGATGGTTCTCTTTTCTCTTGGCTTGCCTTGAGTATTTTCTCTTTGTCTTAAGCATTGGACATTTTGATAATTATATGTCTTAGAGTAGACCTGTTAGGATTTATACTGTTTGGGGTGCGCCGTGCTTCCTGGACATGTACGTCCATCTCCCTCAATAGGGTTGAGAAGTTTTCAGCCATTATTTCCTTCAACACTCCTTCTGTTCCCTTTCCCTTCTCTTCTCCTTCTGGGATGCCTATAATGCATATGTTTGTGCGTTTTGTGTTGTCGGTTAAATCCCTGAGTCCCTGTTGGATTTTTTCTATCTTTTTATCTATCTGTTCTACTATCTGTTTGATTTCAGATGTACTGTCTTCCACATCACTAATTCTTTCTTCTGCCTGTTCAAATCTGCTGTTATGTGATTCCAGCTTTTTTTAATTTCTTGGATTGTGCCATTTATCACCATCATATCCATTATCTTTTTGTGTATGTTTACAATTTCTTCAGTATGTTCTCCCAGTGTCTTCTTAATATCCTTAATCTCTTCCTTCACCTTATTAAGTTGGATGCTCTGGGGGCAGGGAGAGGGAAAAGCAGTTGTAATACAGGGGCTTTTTCAGGACTTGGGAATTATCCTGAGTGACATTACAATGACAGATATAGGGCATTTTACATCAGCATATACCATGCAGAACTGTGTGGGAGAGAGTGTGGTCTACAATTTGAACTATGTTCCATGCTTAGTGGCAAAGCCCCAGGATGTGTATATCCATTGCAAGTGATGAGCCACACTAATGAAAGATGTTTATGTGGGAGGTTATGGGAGGTGTGGGAGGTGGGGAACATGGGAATCCCTGTAGTTTTTGTGTAACATTTATGTAACCTAAGCATTTAAAAAAAATTTTTTTAATGTATTTTAAAAAAAAGAATCCTATTCCTAGGAATAAACATACCTAAAGATATAAAAAACTTGTATGCTGAAAAACAGTATAGGGAATAAGAAGACAGGCATATGGCAAGCAAAATAAAGATAGTACTTAAGAGAAGAAGAAAAAAGAAATAGTATTGGTAGGGCCAGATTCCAGAAGGCCTGGTAACAACAACAACAGCAGCAGCAACAGCAATAATAGCTATCATTTATTGAGTCTTTTTAATAGGCAGGTACTGTGCTGGCTATTTGACGTGTTTTATCTAATTCTCCACAGCAATCCAATGAGATAAATGCTATTGGTATCCCATTTTAGACATGAAGAAACTCAGGCTCAGAAGAGTTGAGTGCCTTGCCCAATGTACACAGCTAGGAAGAAGCAGAGCTGGGATTTGAACCCATCCAGGAGCACTTGCCTGATTTTGGCTACAGGTGATTTAACTGTGAGCCCAGAGTCACAAGATCAAGGACCCTGGCTGCTTCTGGTGGATAAGGGAAGAAGAGAATGAAAACCCCTCCTACTGGGGCTGTCCTCTCTTCTGTTTCTCCAACCCCGCCCACCCTGTCTTCCCACCTCCCGGTTTCCTCCTTCCTTGCTGGTTGCACTGAGGTTATGGGGACGGGGGCAGGGCGGCCCTCCATCAGCCAGATCTAGAGATGGAAGGCCTGGGACTGGGAAATGTTTT
The DNA here is from genome assembly GCA_026826555.1 of Tolypeutes matacus. Classification (NCBI taxonomy): domain Eukaryota; kingdom Metazoa; phylum Chordata; class Mammalia; order Cingulata; family Chlamyphoridae; genus Tolypeutes; species Tolypeutes matacus. Next base: position 1,919,768 of record JAKSZT010054532.1, read on the forward strand.
GGCTTGGAGATGCAGGGTAGGGTGGGGGATTGTGGAGGTGGTGGAACCTCCTAGAGAAGGAGATCATGCTACGAGCATGGGCGAAGCCCCTCAAAGCTGCACTGAGGGTCTGACCTGGCTCCAAACCACTGTGGTCTGGCTCCTTCTTGTTAGCAAGGAATGATGAATATGAGAAATTACTGGAAGGATTGGGGGAAACAATGAATTTCCTTACCCACACTTGGGGCAGGTTTGGGGAGTGGGGCAGGCCTTCCAAAGGCCCTGACCTCCATTCCTCAACTCCTGCTTCATCCCTGCTAGCCCCACCTCCCTGAGTCCAGCCAACCCGTGGTCATGGTCATGCAGTTTTCAGCACTTTACAGGAGCTCTGGGGGACTCAAAAAGCAGCTCTCACAGTTAGGCCCAATCAGGGCTCAACAGTGTGAGGATGACCAGGGGCTGTGTCTTAGGGAGTAGGGAAGAGGGAATTTCCTACACCACCCAGCTGGAGTCATTCTATAGCCCCATTTTCTAGATGAGGAAACTGAGGCACAGAGTGGTAAAATGATGTGCCATAGTGCCACAGATGGTGAGTGGCAGAGTTGGGCTTCCTGGGGTTCTTCCCTGTTTCCCTGACACACACACCCCCAGAGGAGGAACTCAGGGGGACAACCCCAGCTTGGTCCTTGGTGGTAGCCACCATATCCCAGAGGAGTGGGTAGCAGATGGCTTTAAAGCCAAATTACCTGGGTTCAAATATGGACTCTGCTACTTCCTGGGTGACTTTGGGTAAGTTCCTTAACCTCCTCTTCCTCAATTCCCTCATTTTTTAAATAGCTAGAGCAACGGTGCTTACTTCAGAAGGCTTTTATGAGGAAGAAATGAATGAATCCATGCAACGCCCTTAGCCCAGTGCCTGGTGCAGCGTAAACACTCCACAAATGTTTGATATTATTACTATGGCCCCACTTTCATGCCCAACCCCATCTCTGCCACCCATCCTGAACCTGGGCAGCCCCAGGCCCACCCGTGAGTCCCTCCCTCTGCCACCCTGTTTGCTATGGTCTGGCCCTCACCTCCTGTCCTAGTTCTGTGATCTGACTGGTAACAGTGATCCAGTCCCCACCTTGCCCAGTCCTGCTCTAGTCCCTGGCTGGCCTTTCTAATGCCTTGGTGACCTGTCAAGTTCCCTGAAATGCTGAGGCCTGAGCTGCCAGGCCCCTCACTGCCTGGAGTCTGGCCCTTTGGACCCTGCTGGGATCCTGCTGCCTATAGACAGACGTTCTCCCACTGCCACTTCCCCACCTGCCCCTGGGACACTTGACATCACTGGCCCCTGGACTCCTGGTTGGTTGCCATGGCATCCCCCAAGACATGATGTGGGACCGCATACCCCGCTGCCCCCTTGATGCTCCCTCCCCACTGCTGACCATCACCACAACTCTCCAGACAGCCTGTTCCGCAGGCCCAGTAGCATTTCCAGCAGAAGACCCAGAAGAGTCGGCAGGGTGCCAAGGAAGGACTCTAGCTCCTATTCTTTCCTTTCTGTGGATAGTGGGAAAGACCCTCCACCAGGAGGAGAAAGCAGTAAGGAGTTTCCTATTCTCAAGTGGAACGACTCAGTGCATAAGCCCTGGTCCTGCATGCATTAGATCCTCCAGAAAGACCTGCTGCCCACCACTGGCATGCCCTCTGATCCCCCCTGCTGGGATCTTGGATGGTGGAATGTGGCACGGGGAGGACTCCTGGGGTGGTGGGGGGGAGGAGAGCGGCTCCTCTGCCTTGTAGACTGGCTTTAACTTGTGCCTGGCTCCAGGAGGTAGAGGTCAACTCCCAGCCACAAAGGAGCAGGAGAGAGGAGAGAAGAGGGAGGAAGAGGAGGAAATGCGAGGCAGTGAGACATCAGAGTCCAGCAGTGGAGAAGCTCTCAGGAGAAGGGTGGGGAGTGGAGGGGAGGGGAAGGGAAGCTGGGCCCAGGGCTATTTCTGTACAATAATACAGGGGAAGAGGGCCAAGTTGACAGGACAGTGATTAGTCTTCAGGGAGCAAAGGCAAAGACTCTGCTGGTGAGCCTGGGGCTGGAGGAGCTGGCCCCGGGCCCAGTCCGGTGGGCTGTAACAATGATTTCAGAGGCCCGGAATCTGAGGCAAGCTGGGCTCACGGACTAGGGAGCAGGGAAGGTGGGAGCAGGGAGAGGGGAGCCAACCATCCTCCCTGTCCTACCTCCAGCACAGGAGACTGGGAAGGGGAGTGCCAGCAGGTTTACCCCGTGGGGTTATCTGGTTATATGTGGGGGCAGACTTTCTGAAATCTGCACTTCCCGGGCTCTGGCCTGTGGAGGAGATGGCGTGAGAAAGAGCCAGAAAGACAAGGCTCGGAAACCTCAGGGGGAAGAGTCAGGCCTTCTTTCTTTTTCCCACGGGATTTCTTGTTTGAGGTCTGGGAGAGGAGGTGTTAGACCAGGGAGTGGAGCGGAGCAGGGAGTTCACATTTATGAAGCACCAGTTCTGTGCGTTGTCTCTTTCTGTACCTTACCACACTGAATCCTCCTGGAAATCCAGTGCGGTAGGGATGATCAGACTTGGTTTACACCAAGGAAACCAAGGCTCAGAGGGATGAAGTGATCTGCCTACATATCACTCAACTAGTAAGTTGCGGAGTCATATTTGAAGCCAGGCCTGTTACACTCCAAAACCCTGACTTTGGAGGCAGGATAGCAAAGTGAGGGGTCGAGCACCTACACCTTGGTCTGGGACGACCTGGCTTTGAATCTACATCTTCTCCCTGCCAGCTGAGTGACCTCGGGCAAATTACTTCAACTGGCTCAGCCTCAGTTTCCTTAGCTGTAAAGCAGCACTAATAACAGTACATGCCACCCAAGATTTTTGTGGGGATTAGATGAGTTAATAGGTATAAAGTATCTAGAACGTGCATAGCACACAGCCTGTCCATAAGAAGTATCACATCAGTATTTTGCCCTGGCCCTCTGCGGGCTCCTTTGGAGGAGGGAATATGGGAGAAGGGAGGCAGTTGTGTGTGGGAAACACAGAGCAGAGGGTTGCTCCCATCCCCTCAGAACTGGAGTGCTCCCACATTTGGACAATAGTATCAGGAGTCTACCAACAGGGAAACCTTGTGACCCAGCAGTTCCACTTCTGGGAATTCATCCTAAGGAAATAATGGGTCAAGAGAGCAAAGATATATGTACCAGGATGTTCCTTGCCAAGACTGTTTATTACAGCAAAAAATAGGGGCTTGGTTAAATGAATTATGGCACCTTCATACTCAGTGGCCGTGAAAAATAACGATGTCACTCTAAGTATTGAGATGGAAAGATATTCCTGACACAGCTTTTAAGGGAATAAAAGCACTTTCCCAGACTGCAGATAGGCAGGGTTTGGGAGAGGAGGTGTTGGAGGGTCAGGGCTGGGGAGGGGAACTCATATTTATGGAGCACCTGAGAATTGTTTATGACAAACATTTATTACTTTTATAATTAGAAGACAACAAGCGATAAAACGATTTCCATTTTGGAAAAAAAAGGCCTAAAAGTTTCAGCTGGAAAGCAGCCATCTGCTTGAGTCCTCTGGGCCACTGGATGAGGATTTTTTTTTTTCTCTGAAGAAAATGGCATATTTTTTTGATCCTCAATTTCTTTCTTTAGCAGACCAATAATAAAAGCTTGATATATATATAATCAAGAAATCCGACTATTAGGCTCAAACAAAGCCCAGGTTATTTCAAGGTGTTTGCTTTCTTTTCTTCTGATTCATCATCCATAATCTGTTCTACACCTTCTACTTCTGGAATATAAAACTGCAGCATGTTCTGATTTCCATTTTTCCAAGTAATGATTGAACTGGGGCAGCTGGTACAAGACCCTTGGAGTTTCAGCTGTACGATGCCATCTTCAAAACCTTTATAGATCACATCTCTTCTATCTTGGTGGGTTATCTCCCTGCTTGGGGGCAAGTCCAGTGTTTCAGCCTTTCCCTATTCTCCCTGCCAAGCAGCAAAAGGGCCTGAAGCTGTCAGACAAACCTGGGATCTGCTACTAAAACAAAGTTTCTAAACCAAAGGCCAACCTCAGCCTCCCTGTGAATGCTTATTCATTCATTTGACAAATATGACGTGCCAGGAGCTGGACTAAGTGTTGAGGATGCAGCAGTGAACAAAATAGACAAAAAGGGGGAGCGGATATGGCTCAAGCAGTTGAGCATCCACCGCCCACATGGGAGGTCCCAGGTTTGGTTCCCGGTGCCCCATAGAAACAACAACAACAACAGCAACAAAAACAACAAAAAACAAGGAAACAAACAGAATAACCAACTCAGGGGAGCTGATGTGGCTCAGTGGTTGAGTGCCGGCTTTCCACATACAATGTCCAGGGTTCAATTCCCAGTCTCGGTACCTCACACACACACACAAAAATAGACAAAAAGCCTTGCTCTCCTGGAGCTTGCATTTTAGTGAGGGAAGACAGACAATAAACAAGAGGGATGATATAGAGAGCTATGAAAGATGATGAGTGCTATGGAGAAAAACAAAAGAATATGAGAAGAGGACATGTGGGGGTGCAGGGTATAATTAAAAATAGAGTGATGAGGGCAAGCCTCTCTGCAAAGGCAAAATTTAAGTAAACATCTGAAGAAGGTGAAGGAGCAAGCCATGTGGTTAGTTGGAGGGAGAGCATTCCAGGCAGAGGGAACAGCACATGCAACAGCCCTGAGGCAGGGATGTGTGATGTGTTTGGAGTATAGAAAAGCAGCCAATCAGGCTGGAGCAAGGTTAGCAAAAGGAAGAGTGGTAGTAGATGAATTCAGAGAGGAAATTAGCATTACATCAGGCAGGCCTTTGTAAGCCAGGGTAAGGACTTTTCACTCTGAATGAAAAGGGGTGCCAGTGGAGGTTTTTGACCAGAGGAGTGACAAGCGCTTGCTAAGGTTTTAACAGAATCACCTTGGCTGCTGCGTGAAAATAGGCCAAAGGGAGGAAAAGGCAAGAGAGAAGCAAGGGGACCAGTTAGGAAGCTATCAGAGTAATCCAGGCAAGAAGTGATGGGGGCTCAGTGGAGATGTAAGGCATAATTGGAGCCTTTCTGCTCTGACAGTCGGTGTCTAGATTCTGCACCGAATCCAGAAGCAGCTCTGGCAACCATTCTTGTTTAGTGGAATGACATACCAGCATAGAAGCATCCTTCTTAGCCCCTCTCAGCTCTGACCTTCTCCCAGAGCTCTGCCTGCCCCTCAAACCTAGGCTATTGTAAGCTCCATGAGGGCAGGAACTTTGGGTTGTTCTGTTCACTGCTGTACTTTCAGTGCCTACAACAGTGCCTGTTGCTGACTTTATGCTCAATAAGTGAATGAGTGAGTCAATGAATGAATGAACAAGTGAATGAGTGAATGAACGAATGAATGAGTGAAGAAATGAGTAACATCAACAAAGAGTGCCGTGGAGGTCTAGAGGAGGGAGCAAGAAATTCAGCCTGATGGTGAGAGGAAGAGAGGGGTGAGTTAGATGGGTGCTTCTGATCTGCGTCCTCAGCTGGACCCCTAGAGAGCAGTTCCTGGCTTAAGAACACACATGCAGCTACAAGTGGGTCCTTCCTCTCCTGGCCTGGCCAAATGAATGTGGGTGGAGATGTGGGTCATCCCATTGTTTGGTGGTAGGAAAAAGATGGGACTGCCCTCACCTTCCCACTTGGGCAGGATCATTCCCATCTGTGGAGTATGGAAGCAAGCCAAGGGGAATGGACAGAGTCAGTGGTCCTGACTGGGAGACAGGAAGTAAAGCCATTCAGACCCCAAAGCTTAGGCCCATCGCAGTTCCGGAAAAACCCAGAAACAATCATTTTTCACTCAGCCTCTCTGTCCTCCACACTCCCCACCTCTTCTCACTTGGAACAATCCTCTTCCCTCCTCCAGAAGCATCATTCCCATACAATGATTTTCCAATCCCTTGGTCCTCCTTCTTGCTGATTCTCCCTCAGTTCTCTGTTTCCTTTCAAACCCTCACTCCATTCAGTGGAAACACACCTTAATCTAGAAACTATCATTAACCTCCTTCTTTAGCAACAACCTGACTCTCTGCACATACAATTGCACTCCACTCCGTAGTCGGCTATGGAAGCCTCGTTTCCCTCTACCTCAAGAGAAGGGCAGATTGTATGTCTCTCTCAGACCACAGATACGCTATTATCCACAGGCCTGCTATGAGTCTGTATCAGTGTGGTCTGGAGCAGGTCTTCAAAAGGCTTATCAAGCATATTGCCAACAAGATCAATAAGAAACTGTATATCACTATTGTTTTATTTTGCATTTTCCTATTCATTGGTGTTTCAGGACTCCTATTTAAACATAGCAGATTGAACATCCACATTCAGTGCTGATCCCTCCCCAAGTTCACTAAAATGACAGTAAAGGATTTTTTTTTTTAATGAATCACGTTAAAGGACTAAGAGAATAGGAGAAGAGACAACTGCCACAAAATGTTGGAAGCTGGAAGGCAAATGGAATAGGACCAGAGAAAGGTGAAACCCAAGCTGGTAATGGTGGAAGCCCAGAAGTAGATCGATTTGTTCCACAAAACCCCAGATATGTTCAGGAATGAGCCTTACCAGATACCTCTAGAAGTGGGAGTATAGTTGGGTGGAAAGTCTGTATAAGAAAAATTAGATTTCCAAATCCTTTTTTCCATACTGGCAGCACACCAGAAGTTTACTCCCCAATGAGGTCAAACTTGGAGACACCAGCCTCCACTGCAGGCTGGGATCCATCCCTGAAATGGGAGAAGAAAGTGATAATCTACCTACTGAATAGTGAGAACCTCGTGTCCTCCCCCTGCCCCTCGGCTCCAAGAACACTGTCCGTCAAGATGCCATATTATCTTCCTTTCCCCTGCAAGAGATTGGAGGAATTATCTCTGGGAAATCTGATATTTTGGAATCCCCTAAAAAGCCCAGACAACTCACTCTACTGTGACCAGTTGAAAAGCCTGACACTCTGCACACAGAATTCTAATAAGTATTGTAGTTCCTCACTCTTAAAAACAAGCTAACAGCCAAGGATCACCAGACATTTGAAGAAGTCTCTTAATGTGAAAGACAGAGACCCACACCCCCTCCAAATTAAAATTATTTCAGAAATAGAGACAATGCAAAGAGGAGAAGGAAAACTCAACACAAACAACAACAACATCTCAGTGGCTTGCAACAACAAAGGGAGTTCTCTTGCTCATGTTACACATTATCCACTTTTTGACTATAGCTCTCTTCACTCCAGGAACCAAGCTGAAAGTGCAGCCTCTATCTGAGACATCACTGGGCTCATAGAGAGGGGCAAGCACAATGCTGGAATCACACAATGACTCTCAAAGCTTCTGTTCAAAGGTTGGACATGTCAGTGCCACTCACATTTCATCAAATAAAACAAGTGATATCTACAAATCTGATGTCAGCAGTGCAAGAAGTATAAATCAACTGCATGGACAGGCCTGATAGAGAGGGGTAGCAATATTTTTGTCAATACAATCTACCAGAACCCATGGAACAGAAGAGGCATTCAAAGGAAAAAAAGAGTTGATAAATTCCTAATACAGTAACATAAACAAAAAATTAAATAGATCATTAGGATGATAAAGTTGACAGCAAGCAGACAAAAAGACAAAGGAATGGAAAATAGAAAAAAGTAGATTTCTCCAAGAGACACAATATCTAAATAAAAGGAGTTCCAGAAAGAAAGAACAGAAATGAGAAAGAGTAAAAACTTTTAATGAAATAATTGAATAGCATTTTCCATAATGGAAGGCCATGTATTTCTTTTTTTTTTTTTTTTTTTGCGGGGGAAGAAGCAAAGAGAGAGAGAGACAGGCCATGTATTTCTAAATTAAGACGGCATATTAAGTACCCAGCATGATAGATGCAGAAAAGATCATTAACAAGGTACATTATTGTGAAATTTTAGTACACAGGGCAAAGAGCTTCCAGAAAGAAAAATCGAGGTGAATTCAAAGGCTCAGGAATTAGAAGAGCATAAAACCCCTCAATCGCCCACCAGAAGCTAGATGATGATGGATTAATGTTCAAATTTTTTAGGGAAAATTGTTTCCAGCTTAGAATTTGATACGCAAATGGTCGATCAAATGTGAGGGTAAAATAAAGACATGTTCAGACTAACACCTTGTGAAAACATATACCGGCCATGCACCCCTTCTCTAGAAGCTGAGAAGGATTTTAATGGATCTGATCCATTAAAATGGAGGGTGAGCCCCCAAAAAAAGAGACAGATACTGAACCCAGGAAACAGGGAATCTAACCTAAGAGAAAGGTGGAAGCAATTCCTGGGATGATGGTAAAGGGAAGTCCCTGGACAATAAATAATCACCAAGCAGCAATCCTAGAGCCTGAGCAGGTAAACTGGAACCAGAAGCTGGAGGGCTCCAGGAACAATGTTTCCAGGAAAAAGGTGTTTGGACATTGTCTGACAGACAGTTTGAGGGTGAATTGGTTACCGGTACACAGAAAACCAAGCAGACACATGCAAAAATGAGACAATTATTAATTCCGGGGAACACAGTTTTCAAGAAAGGGCACGTAATCAACAACACCTCAGGGTTCATAGTTATATTAATGTAAGTACTGAATATTAATATAGCTATTTTGGGATTGTGGGATGAAGGGTAGTATTTATATGTGTTCGGGTGGGTAATAAGAGAGCTCTCAATCCTTATCTTCTTGAATGGGAAATCAATAGATAATCTCTAAAATTGAAAAATCAAGACACATCAGTACATAATTTAAAAATATGGAAAAAATACCAGAAAAAATTTTTTTCACTAAAAGCGCTGAAAATATTTGCCTCTGTGGAGTGGAAATTGGATATAGAAAGTGCTAGGTCAGGGACCTTCTGTTTTTTGTTTGTTTTGAACTTTATAATATGTACCTTGATAGAATGCTTTTGATATTGCATTTTCCCTCATGAATTGTGAAGTGGGCTATCTTTTGCTGGCCATATTTGTAGTTCCTCTTCTGTCAGTCTCCAGTTCATATCTTTTGCCTGTTTTTCTGTTTTACTAGTGGGTGGTTTGCCTTTTAAAAATCCATTTATTTGGAATATATACTCCCCAATGTAACAGAGTTAGACTCATTTATAATTTCCTGACACATGGCTCTCCTGCTCCTTTTATTTGAACCTATAATTAGCACTACACTTGTTAATTATATATCCCAGAGACTTAAATCTTTGGTCTGTTCATATGCTGGCTGAGCCCTGAATCTCAGCAGAGTTGCAACACCTACTCTCCAGTCCATTGGACTCACCCAGGACAACTAACAAAAGGATGATGATGGACAACGCCCATCCTGAAAAGCAGAGAGTATCTATAGTTGCAAGCAATACAGTTCTATCCATCTGCCCCATGGGATCTAAGGCCCCTCTCAGTTGGAAGCAGAGTGGGCATCACCCTCCCAAAATCCTCAGGATTGGGGAATGAACAATGGACTAAAGTAGACTTATTACTATACTATTATTCTATTGTAGACATTATTATTCTAGCAATGGAAGAACTTATATCATTAATGTAAAGTCAGTGGCCACCAGAGGTTGTGAGGGGAGGGAGAGGGAAGAATAGGTGTAATATGAGGGTATTTTGGGGGCACTGGAATTGTCCTGCATGACATGGCAGTGATGGATACAGGCCATTATACATTTTGTCAAAACCTATGAAATTGTGTAGGGTAAAGTATAAACCGTAATGTAAACTATAGACCATGGTTGGGAGCAATGCTTCAATATGTGTTCATCAACTGTAACAAATGTATCACACTAATGAAGGATGTTGTTAATGTGGGAAAGTGTGGGAGGGGGAGGAGAAGGAGGTATATGGGAGTCCCCTATATTTTTGATGTAACATTTATGTAATCTAAAGCTTCTTTAAAAATAAATTTAAAAATTAATTAATTTTTAAAAAGTTAAATGTAAAAAAAATTCCTTTCTAGGAATAGAGTCACACGTTAATTCATTCAACAAATATGTGTTGAATACCTACACTATGCCAGGTACTATGCCAGGTACTATGCTAGGTGCTGGGCCACAGCAGGAAACAAGTCAGACAAAGCCTTTATTCTCACGGAGCATGCATTCTAATGGGGTCAGACACAGAACAAGTGAACAAATACACAGAAACACTACTTGCAGATAACAGTAAGGGCTTCTGAGGGAAAGGAAAGAGGGTGACTTGTGAGAGTCAGAGAGCCACTTCTTTGGATTGGCCAGTCAGGGAAGGCCTCTCTGAGGAGGTGCAATTTGAGGCATTCAGACCTCAGGAGGATCTGGGGACAGATGAAGTATTTCAGGATCAGATATAACAACTCTAGGTGTGCTAAAGCTAAAAAGAGAATGGGTGAGGGAGAAACAGAAAGAAGAGCACTGCCGATAAAAGATGCAACTTGTTTCTCCCAGTGTGTCGCCTGTGTTTTAACTTTGTTCCCAGTGTCTGTTGTCATACAGACATTTCAAAAAACTTTGATGCCATCAAAGGTGTCACTCTTTTTCATTAAGAGCTTGTGCTTATTGTGGTTTCTTTAAAAGATTTTCCCTACATCAAGATTATCAGCATACTTTTCAATATTTACTTTCAAGAGTTTTATATTTTGTACTTTACATTTTATGCTTTTCCTTTGGTCTGTCCTTTAATTTTTTTAAATTAATTCCCCCACCCCACCCCTGCCGAGATTTCTTTCTTGTCTGTTTGCTCGTTGTTTTTGCTTGTTTGCACTCATTGTCTGCTTGTTGTTTTTGCTCATTGTCTGCTCGTTTTTTCTTGTTGTCTGCTCATTGTTTGTCTTCTTTAGGAGGCACCGGGAGCTGAACCCGGGACTTCCCATGTGGGAGGAGGGCACTCTACTGTTTGACCCACATCTACTCCCCCTTTAATTTTTATATCATGTGAGGAAAGGATCAAGATGTTTTTCTAAACGGATGGGCAATGGTATCAATACTATTTATTGAATACACCATTCTTTCTCTGCAGATATGAAAGGCCACCTTCATTAAATACCAGATCACCACATAAACATGCACGTGTTTCTGATCTCTCTATTCTGTACCATTGTTCTCTATCTCCCTTCTTGTGCCAGGTCTGATTATCAGTTCAGTAATCCTGCCTCAGACCATAATGGCTATTTAAGGTCCGTGTCCATTCTGATTGGTCTGAACTTATGCCATAGCCATTGTTCCCTATTTTGAATAAGAGTTTTAGCACACAGTTTTCATTAGTAAAACTTTATTGACTATTTTGATGGATGGAAAAGCAAGTCTCCCTTTTCATTTTTCTTCCTTTGAAACTTGTCTTAGATATTCTCGCCCGTTTTCTCTCACATGTGAACTTTTGAATCAATGTGTCAAATTTTGTGAAAAATCCTGCCCAGAATTTGCCTGTGATTGGATTAAATTGATGGATTAGCTTGGTCAGAATTGAGATCTTTACAATTTTGAGTGTTCCCATCCCAACATATATATGTTTCTCCAATTACCCAGATCTCTTTAAAGTCCTTCAGTAAAATTTTATAGTCTTCTTTTTATGTCTGACACACATCTTCTTTGGTTTTTCTTTAAGTATTTTATAGTTTTGTTGCTCTTGTGAGTGGAAACCATTTTTATATTTCATTTTCTAATTGCTCATTGCTTTTTACTATTGATTTCTTTTTAAATAAATTTTTAATTTTAGAATTTACAGAAAAACTGCAACTATAGTACAGAGAGTTCCAATATACCCCACACCTAATTGTCCCTATTATTTACATCTTACATTACTATGACACATGTGTTGCAATTAATGACCCAGTATTGACAAATTATTATTAACCTAAAGGCCATACTCAATTTGGTTTTAATTATGGACGTGAGAAAACCGAGGCCCAGAGAAGGTGAGGAAGTTGCCCAGAGCTCTACAACCAGGAAGTGGTCAAGCTGGGCTCTAGGGTGGTACTTTGCCATTCTTCAACCAGAGAGTGCGTGATGACCACAATGTTCCTCGTGCAGTGAGCACATTCTGAGTGTTTGTGACTGCCACCATACTTTGTTCAAATTTACTTAGTTTTCACCTAATATCTTTTTTATTTTCCAGGATCCCACCCAGGATACCACATTACATTAAGAGGTCACATCTTCAGAGGTTCCTTTTGGCTATGGCTTGTTTCTCAGACTTTCCTTGGTTTGGTTGACCTTGACAACTGGTCATGTGTTTTTTAGAGTGTCCCTTAATTGGAATTTGTCTGGTGTCTTTTTTTGTGATTAGACTGAGTTTATGGGTTTGGGGGAGTAAGATCACAGAGGTAAAGTGCCATTTTCATCACATCATATCCAGGACACGTACTATCAACATGAGTTGCCACTGTTGATGTGATGGATTACATTGATTTTTGAATGGTGACTAGCTATGCATATGTGGAATAAATCCCAATTGGTCATGATGTATGTCTTAGTTTGCCAAAGGGCTGCCGATGCAAAGTACCAGAAATGGGTTGGCTTTTATAATGGGAAATTTATCTGTGGAAAAGTTTAAAGTTCTGAGGCCATGAAATGTCCAAATCAAGGTGCCATCAGAGATGCCTTCTCACCAAAGTCAGCTACTGTGATCCTAGCATCTACCTATCTTTGCCTTCCCCTCCAGAATGTACTGTCTCCTGGAGTTCAGTGTTGGCAATCAAGCATAGGGCTTGTCTCTTACCAGGCTTCCTCTCTCAGTCTCAGTTGTTCTGCTTTCTTTCCGAGTTCAGCTGTGAGCTATGAGGCATATGGCTTTTCTCTTCTTTGGTCTCTGCTTTTTTTTTTTTTTTTTTACTTTTTTTTTTTTAAAGATTTATTTTTATTTATTTATTTCTCCCCACCCCCCTGTTGTTTGCACTTGCTGTGCCTGTTCATCTTCCTTGTTTCTTTAGGAGGCACTGGGAACCGAACCTGGGACCTCTGACGTGGGAGGGAGGTGCCTAATCGCTTGAGTCACCTCCATTCCCTGCTTTGTTGTGTCTCGTTATGTTTTTTTTCTTATTTCTCTTGTTGCGTCATCTTGTTGCGCAGCTTGCCATGCTTGCCAGCCGTGCCAGCTCGCTGTCTTCTTTAGGAGGGCACCGGGAATCAAACCAGGGACTTCCCATGTGGTAGGCGGGAGCTCAATTGCTTGAGCCACATCCACTTCCCGGATCTCTGCTCTTTGAACCTCTCAGGGGTTCTGTTTTCCTGCAGACCTCTCTCTCATATGGCAGGATCAATATAATATGGGGCTCCCTTTTCCTGTGTGTGTGTCTCTCTCTGTCTCCATTTATATAAGACCCAGCAAGAGGGCAGAGACTCAATCTGGGTCACACCTCACTGACATAGTCCAATCAAAAGGGTCTCAAGCCTATCGGAATGGATTAGTTCAAATATATAATCTTTCTCTTTTGGGGATTCATAAAAGAATCTCAAGCTGTCACAGTGTGTAATTCCTGTAATATAGTGTTGGATTCAATTAGCTAATATTTTGTTGAGAATTTTAGAATCTGTATTCATAAGAGATATTAATCTGTAATGTTCCTTTCTTTTAAGTCTTTATCCAGTTTAGGTATCAGGGTACTGCTAAGACCTATGTAACTTCTCCTCTTCAGGCTCCTCAACTATAAAGTTGGGTTTAAACAATAGGAGCTACCTCAGGAGGTTGTTATGCAGGATAAATCAGTTAATACATGGAAAGCACCTATGACAGCCTAATACATAGTAAGCACTAAATACTTTTTTTCTTTTAAGTATTGCTTTCATGGGAGTAAATTCTACATGGTTATAACTCAGCATTCAATTACCATGCTGTTAGATTTCATTTGTTAAATGTTTATTTATAACTTTTCACTGGTGTTTGTAAACTGATTTGGTTATCATCTTTATGTATCCTGTTCTTGGCCACCTTTGGTATCAGAGTTATGCTAACTTCCTGAAGCGAGGTGGATAGCTGTCCATCTTTTTCTATGCTCAGAAACACTTTATATAATATAGAAAATCATCTGGGAAGTAGATGTAGCTCAGTGGTTGAGAGTTTGCTTCCCATGTACGAGGTCCTGGGTTCAATTCCTGGTGCCTCTTAAAAATAAAATACATTAGAAAATCATCTGTGCCCAATGCCTATTTTTGTGTTAGTTATATATTGCTGTGTAACAAATTACCACCCAAACTTAGTGGTTGAAAGCAACAAACATTTATTACCTCACAGTTTCTGTAGATCAAAAAACTAGGCATGGAACTCGCACGGGTTGTAATTAAAGTGTTGACTGGGGCTTCATCATTTTAAGGTTCAACTTGGGGGAGGGTCCATTTCCAACCTCACTTACATGGCTGTTGGCCAGAATCCTCCCTCAGTTCCTTGCCACGTGGACCTCTTTCTTGGCAGCTTGCAACATGGCAGCTGGCTTCACTAAGAGACAGTCTGGTAGCAAGACTGAAGTGACTGCCTTTTTTGTAACCTCAGAAGTGATATCCCATCACTTTTGCTGCAGTCTACTGGCTAGAAGAGGCGAGTCCACCACACTCGAGGGAAGGAGATTACATAAGGGTATGAATACCAAGAGGTAGGGATTATTGTGGGCCATTTTAGAGGCAACCATACACAAATTTTAAGGGTAGATCTTTGACTATCTTTCCAATTTCTTCTATAGTTATTATTCCATACCAGTTCTATACTTCTTCTTACACAATTTTGATAATTTACGGTTTCCTAGCAAATAATTTCATTTTTGTTTTGCAACATTATTTGCTAAAAAAAAAAAAATCTCATCAGGAGCTTATCATTATTTATGTCTCCCCTCTCTTTTTCTTTATCTGAAAGAATATCGGTCTAATTCATTTGCCATTGCAAAGAAGCAGTTTTTCATGTATTGCTCAAGTCTATTTCTTATCATATCTTTCATTGATTTCTGACTTTATTAATTCCTTCCTTTTACTTTCATTTGAGCTAATTTTGGATGTTTCTACCTAGATTCTTGAAAGCTTAATTTCTTTTCAATCTCATTTTCTAATAAATGCATTTAAGGTCACGCATTTTCCTTTGAGTACTACTTTGGCTACACCCCACTGGTTTTGATATGTAGAGTTCTTATGATTTTTCATTTTCTGATGATTTGTAATTTCCATTTTGATTCCTCTTTAACTAGATTACAAGTATGCCATGCCCCCACCCTTCTTTATTTTCAGGGTCAAAGATTTTAAACCATGCTTTTTTGTTATTGTTAAATTGTAATTTTATTGCCCTGTGATTAATATGTGGTCCTATGTGATTTTTATTATTTGGAATTTGTTGAGATTTCCCTTGTGGCCTAATACAACATTGATTTTTGTAAATGTTCAATGTACATTTGAAAAGTATGTGAATTTTCTGTTTGTTAGTACAAACATACATTTGATGAAGTTTGTTCATTGACTTATTTAAATCCTATATGTACATATTTAGTAGTTGTATCAGTTAGGGTTCTCTAAAGAAACAGAACAGACAGGATATATACATATGTAAATTTTAAGTGATAGGAATTGGCCTACTAGAAGGTGGAGATTGGCAAGTCTGAATTCTGTAGATCAGACCACAAGTTGGGAGCTTGATAAAAGTGATGTTGATTCCCCAGGAGAAGCTGCAAGTTGGAAACTCTGATGAAGGTGAAGTTGAGTTTCCCAGGAGAAGCTGCTTGGCTGAAGTATAGATAGAAATTCTTTTTTCTGACTGCTGGAACCCTCAATTCTCCCTTTAAGGCCACCAACTGATTGGATGAGGTGACTTTTCTCATTGCTGAAGTCAATCTCCTTTGATGTTAGTAGATATAATCAGCTAAAGATTCAATCTATTGACTAATGATTAAAACCATCTACAAAATACTCTCACAGTGGCTTGCTTGGCCAAATAGCTGGACAAAATAACCCAGCCAAGTTGATGCATGAAATTCACCATTACAGTAGGTTAGTTAGGTTAGTATCCGATCTGCTAATTTCTGAGGAACTTATGTTTCTCCCACCACAATTGTGGAATCACTGATCCCTATTTTAAAGGTATGTTGTAAAGTCTCATTACAGTTATATCTGCATGGTGGGCTATACCTATTCTCAATGAAATATCCATTTTTGTCACTTTTAATGCCTTTTTTTGCTTTGAATTCTGTTTTGTCTGATATTAATATTGCTGCACTTGCTTCCTTTTTGTTGGCACTTGAGTATGATTTTTTGATTCTTTTATTTTTAACCTTTTTGTGTTATTCTGTTTACCACATGTGTCTTGTGAAAGGCAAGTAGCTATATTTGCTCTTGACCTAATCTGAGAGTTTAATAGGAGATTAAATTTAATCAAATTTAATGTAACTGCTTATATTCCTGGACTGATTCTTGTCATCTCATTATATATATATAATTTAATCTGCTTTCTTATGGTTTTCTCCCCATTCCCTTTGCTGTCTTTGGTTGGACAGAATTTTCTTTGTTGATTTCATTTTCAGGAGTGGTTTGAAAGTATACATTTTATTCCTAAGCATCTAATGTTTACCTGCACATTCTTAACACACATTCTCTATCATATACATTTGCTATCAACATTTAGCATCAATATGTAGCTCTATTTTTCCTCTAAACAAGGCAGGAAATTTGGTATGTTTTTCTTACCTCTTCTCCCTCTTTGCCATCCTACCCTCCACTGTCTGCCCATGCTGCCACCCAACCACTTTCTGTGTTGATACGTTACCCTATTTGTTCACTGATATCTTTGCCCCTGGCTTCTGTTCAAATTCATTGGGTAACTCAAAAAAAAAATATATATATATATATATATATATATATATCATCTATTATTTCTAGGGATTTGAGATAGGAAAGGGAGCTTATTAGGTATACTCAGTCCACCATTTCACTCTCCTCACACTTGTTTCTTACCCAGGTCTCACTGATATCTGTGGGCTAGGGCTGGGAAATCTCCCTTTTACTATCCTTTTCTTTGCTCTCCTGCCCCCACCAGGAAGCTTGGTCAACTATCAAGGCACTGATTGGGCCACATTTGATTAGTGGGTCAAGTTTCTCTGCATCAAATTTCAGTAAAGGTGTGGCTTGCTCTTCTTTTCCTATTTCACCCATGTGCTTGGAGCTGTATACTGGCCTAGGGACAGCTTTTAACCAGCCATCACTCTGTCTTTTGTCTCTTTCTTCCCTGAATCCAGTAGGAGTGAGTTAAGATCCAAGGTTCAGGTCTGGCCTTGTGGTAGGAAGAGATCCTTCAGGACTCACATTGAAGTTTGGGGCCCAAAGCCCAGCTAACAATGAAGTGTTACTTTGCATTCCTTTGCTATTGTTCCATCTGTATATATATCTCCTGGGAACTTTGTGGGGAGAGCTGGCTTTGGTCTGGGGCAATATTTTGGTGTTCCCAGGTCCCTTGGCCACTATAGAGCACTAATTACATTATAGTTCTAACACTAATTCCATGGTAATATTATTCTTGCAGTTCCAATTCTTTAAAGATATAAAGGTTAAAACTGACTGTACCTTGGTACATAGGTGTCCATTTCAACATGCCACAGTCCTTAGGCTACCTTGTAAGGATGTAGAGGTCATAGACTGCACAATTCTAAGGTGTTCCCTTCTTATCCTAGACTATGTGAATGGCATGGCCTAGAATTGTGCACAACCTACACAACCCTTTGAGGTGTCCCTGCTCAGCCCAGCCCCAGCTGCCTGTAAGGATGTCTGCCAACTCCTTTGCCCCCCAAAAATAGTCCTGTAAATGTCTGCTGTCCTAACATCCCAAGCTTTGTCTTGACATGGTGCCTCATCCCACACCCCTTGGATTAGACATTTTAGCTCTTTGACATCTGCTGCAGTTACACTAGAGTCTCAGAGAAGGAACTTGCCCAAGATTATATAGATGGTAAATGGTGGAACCAGTGCTCAAAAAGGCAGATCTATGTGATTCTGTGTACTACAGGCAAGGTGGGTGACAGAGGTGGGGAGAAATGCGGCCGGCAAAATGGTTGAGGTTTTATACCAGCCCATGAAGGGTCTGATTACCTCAGATACTCATTTTTTTTTTTTTTTTTTTTACCGGGAGGTACTGGGGATCGAACCCCGGTCTCTCCATATGGTAGACGGACGCCGAACCTCTTGAGCCACATCCGTTTCCCTCAGATACTCATTTATTCATTCACCACCCTTACTGGGTAATCACCCAAGGTCTCTTCCAAATATACCATTCGGTGACATAGGCTATCTCTAATCTCTCATATTAGCGAGGCTTTGGTTGCAAATGGCAGGAATCCAACTCCAAGTGGTCTAAGCCAAAAGAGGTACTTGTTAGATCGCATAAGTGAAAAGAACCAGAGTGGTCTGGTCAGGCAATGAATGCTAGGTCCAGGCCCACAGGAAGTTTGCCTAGCTCTTAGGTCTGTTTTCCTCTCTGTGGGTCTCATTCTCAGGCAGGTTCTCCTCCCAGAGCTCCTGGACACTCTAAGCTTAAGTCTTCTAGCTAATCAGTCTCTATTGTCTTTTTCCCTATACTTTAACCCAAAGATCCAGGGAGGGTTTGTATCGACCCAGGCGGGGTCACATGGCTCTCCATAAACCTATCGCTCTTTGCAGGATGATGATCTAATTGGTCAGGAGCGGATCATCAGTCAAACCTTGGAGTGAACTCACAGTGGGGAAGGGGTGGTTTCCCAAGACATTTGGGAGTGCTGTTACTAGAAGAAGATGGAATGGATGCTGAGCAGACACAAACAACAGTCCTTTGCACATCTCGTTTCACAAATGAGAAAATGAGCTCCAGAGAAAGTTAGCAAGCAACGTTAAGAGACTCTTGCGAGCCAGGAGTTTAGAAAAGCTGCCTCTTGCTTCTGACCCAGCATCAGAGCTGCTAGGCCATCTCTGGTGGCAATTTTAGAGTTGAAAGTTCAAGAGAAGTTCCAGGTCTGACAGGGTTGCAAATGTGTGCTGTGGGAAAAGTTCCATGGGTAGATATCAGGACATACAGATCCTAGGCCTGGCTCTCCCACTAACTGGTTGAGTGAACTTGGGCCAGCCCATTCCTCACTCTAGACCTCACTTTCCCCATCTGTAGGCTGAGAGGGTTGGCTTGGATGGGCTAAAAAATAAATACTATAAGTTGATGCTTTTGTTCCACTCCTGGGGAGTGAGAAAGAGAAAGCAGAAGTCTGAGGGGGAGTCCCTCCTCTCCATCTGGAACCCTGTGGAATTTCTGCAGTGGAGACATTTAACCTGACTTTAATTTGAGTTGAAATGTCTGATATTTCTGATAGTAATAACATGCCCTGGATGGGGCATGGGGGAAGCAAGCCCCCTTGAAAAGAACACCAAAAACCCCTCTCTGTTCCTTCTCTTGAAGCACAGCCCCAGGCAGGCAGGGGTCCTGGCACCAGGACCCAGGGAAGCGGGTGTTCCTGAGAAGCCAGGGTAAGAGGAATCCAGCTCAGGCTGGCAGGCGGCCATGGTGGCTGCATGGGGGCTTTCAGCACCTCCTGCTCCCTTCAGCCTGCCTTACCCTACCCTACTAGGCCTGGTTTCAGGCAGGGCCAGGAGCAATGGCACCCTAGGGTGAGGGCCAGACAGTGGGTGGTAGGGGAGGTGCCATCTGAGATGTCAGGCCCGTGCCCTGGCAGAGCAGGGAAGGAAAGTGGTGTAAGCGCATGTGTGTGTGTGTGTGTTGGGACTGTGGGGGCGGGGGGGTGGGTAGGGTTGTTGGTGGGACAATAACCAAGGTGGCCACTGCTGGATGCGCTGGTCCCACCAGTATTTATCCCTCCCTAGATAACCATCACCTCCTCATTAGGTCCATCTCTCCACACAAGCATGTCCTCCTCAGTGGGGAAGGAAGGAGGTGAGGTTCCCTCAGCTGCAACCCCATCCTTTCCTGCTGTGACACAGATGTCTCATCCTAACACTCCCTCTGTCATGAAGTAACCCCTGGCCCAGATAAGGATGGGAAGCAGGGTCACTTATTCATCAGGGGATTCAGTTAAGACTTCTCATCTCTTTCCACCTCTTGGCCCAGTGCATTCTCTGCTAAATGATGAAAGTGGAAGTCCTGCTTAGTGTCTAACTTCTTCCCCTCATACTGCGTTATTCTCCTCTGGTATTAGCAAATTGCAGGCCACCAGCCACTATAAAAAGAGTGCCGCAAGTCGGTGGCTAAGTGGCCCCCTTACCGCCCCTCCTCCCAATTTTCCACCAGACACCCAGCCTATTTTCCTGCCTTAATGATCCTCTGTGATAGGGTGATGAGTGGGCAGTGGAGAGCCCACGCTGACCGACGAGCCCAGAGCAGGCAGCCCTCCAAATACCCACAACGCTCAGGCTGGGGGCAGGCGGGGAAGTAGGGAAAGAGGGCTTTTTCCCCCCTTTAAATATATATATATATTTAAGCAAGGAAACAGATTTCACTTTCAATCTTCTTTCCAAGAGATTGTTATAAACAAAAGCAGGTCTGGGGCAGGAGGAGGAGGGGGAAAAGAGGAAAATGATTTTGGAGATTAAGGAGGTGGCCACGACAGCATCCCCTTTTAAACCTCCATCAGCTTGTTTTTCTTGGTCGTTTTTTCCTCCTTCCCTCTCCAGCCAGCGTTACTTAAAAGGAACATTATGTTATCACAAATCAGATTTCCAAACATCATCTCCAGGTCACCGTGAACAGCTCAGCAATTTGGCTGCAGATTCCTGGAGGAGGCGTCCCCTTTAACCTCAGACTCAGCAGGGAGCTGCCCCCATTGCGAAGGCTGGGGAAGCCCTCCTGGCTGAGAGAGAGAAGAGCAGTGGGGGCTGGTGGGGTCTCCTCAGCCTACAGGGAAGAGAAGGTGGACAGGGAACACCATCCAGCACCATGCCACTGCATCTCATATGCCTTGACAGGACAGCAGGGGGGCTTTTCCTGCCCAGCCCAGAACATCCTTGGCCCTGCTGGGTGGGAGGGTTGGATCCCGGCGGGACAATGTGGGTTTCATTTTTCCCTCTGCCCTAAATTCTGGGACTTATCGATGCCACAGAGCTGCCAGGGGAGAGTAAAAGTCAGAGCTGGCGCCATGGGTTTCAATGCACAGCGAGTGATCGCAAGTGTTCCAGCTGGGGCAGTAAGGCGAGGGTGAGATGAGGGTGAGGCTGAAGGTTGGGGACAGCTGCGGGGCTTCCAGAAGAGAGAAGTCACCCCAGCGTCTGTTCCCTCGGGCCAGATACAAAGCCACCCCTTACCCTCAGCCCTGATCTCTCCTCTGAGTCGAGGGCAGGGGTTGCGGGGGGAGAAGAAAGAGAAGGGAGGCTGGGAGGTTCTGATATGTGCAGACCTGAGCAAGGGAAGAGAGGTGGAGCTGCAGCAGGAAAGATTTTGGGCTAGACCCAAAGGACTTCCGAATGGTGAAGATTCGGAACCCCTGGTCCACACAAAGAATTGCAGTGAAACTGGTAACTGGAAAAAATCAGTGACCTTGGCATCTAACCAAGGGGTTGCAGCTAGGGGCAACAATTAGGCTTGGGGACCCCTCTGTGTTCTGCATGTCCTCTCCCACCATAGACTTGAAGCAAGCACAGAAGATCGAGTTCCAGGTCCTCAAGCCAACATTTTTGTTCAGGAATTATACCTCTCTTGATATCTTTGCACTTCCCAATAGCCCTGGGGTGCAAGAATCGGGACCTTCATTTTGTAGAGAAGTAAACAGAGGTTCAGAGAGGAAGTGGCTTGTGAGGACAACTAAGGAGTGAATTTAGGAGTTAGAACTAGACCTGAGACCTCGTGACTTCCACCTCCCAGGCTCTTTACATTGGCTCTTGCCACTGTGGGGTGGACGTTTGGAGATCAGCTTCCACTCCAGTGATGCTCAGACTCTTCTCAAATTAAGTGGGTGACAAAGCAGGCCCAGGAGTGGGCTTCTGGCCCTGCAAGGATGGAAGATGGTGGGAGAGTTCAGCAGGAAAAAAAAAAACAAAAAAAAAGCTGGCCCTGACAATGTAGAAACCAAAGAGAGAGCTCTATGGGCAAAGCAGAAGCACAAGCAGATAGCTGGCAGAGGGATCCATCCAATGCTGCAGGGAGGACCATTAGCAAGGCTGAAGTGCCAGAGAAGGGTGGAGAAGGAGGGCCAGCCTAGGGTCTGGGGAGAGCCTCCTTCAGAGAAACTCTGGCACCTGCACGGTCAAAGAGCAACTTCCACTTGGCACAGGAGGCAAGGCCTTTGATGCACTCTATGACCCTGGGTTGAGCAGGGCTGAGGGGATCTCCTTGGAGCCAAACCAGGAGTGACAGCCCCAAATGGCTGCCTGAGGACCACAGCTAGTGCAGGGAAAGCAAACGAATCCTACACCTACTATGTGCTAGGCTTTTGGGCATCGTTATCAACCCCCAACAACAGTCCTGAGAGGTGGGAATTTTAATCTCCACTTAGGGATAGGGAAATAAGGTTGAGAGCAGAGAAGGGGCTCACCCAGAACCCATCGATGATACAACACAGAGGCTGGATTTAAATTTAGATCTATCTCACTCAAGACTCATGCTCTTTTTTCCATGACATCAAGACCTCAAGAGTGCATCCTGAGACTCAGGGGTCAGAAAATGGAAGGTGCCCAGCAGAGGCCCCCAGGAAACCCCCCAAGTTTAGAAGTCCTGCACCCTCGGTCCTCTAGAGGTTCCCCCTGCACATTCTCTGATGTCAGGAAGTGGACCCAGAGCCCTGGGTGAAGGACAGAGATGGGCAGCTCGGGGGGCTGGGGTGTCTTTGAGGGAAACTCTTGCCACTTCCCATCTCTAGCCTCCTCCTTTGGAATTCTAGCTTCCCTAGCTCTCCTCTCTCTCTCCAAAGCTCTCACAGACTCAGGACCCCCAGGGGAGGGGACATTGAGGGGGTTTCTATTTGCTCTTCATGCCACTGCCTCCCGGGCACCTGGCCCGGCTGCCCCTCCCCCACATTCCTCTGGGAAGAGAGTCACCAGGCGCCCAAAGTAGCCTTGGGTAGAATGACACTCGACCCACCACCCCCACAACCGCGGGGCCGCTTAACCATCAGCACTGAGCAGGCAGAGGCCTCTCCCTTTCTTGCTTTATTTATCTTGGCCCAAGGACGATGAGGCCCGGATCTGTGGGGAGGATGGAGAGGCCATTTCCAATATTTCCTCCCGGCCTCTCCATGCTCCTTAGATGCCCCCTTAGTACCCGGGAGAAGAGGGCAGAGGTCAATGGTCTGAAAACAATGGCTTGAAGCTGGTGGGGGTGGGTGGGTAGAGAAGGGGGGAGGGAGGGCTCAGAGCCCACAGACCCTGTCCAGGACTTGCAAGTAGTGCACAGGACCCCCACAGTGAGGTCAGGGAGGTGGGGGGGTGGCTGGCTGGGGGGCCAAGGGTTAGGACCTCAGAGCCTCAACTGAGCCCACACCAGGCCCAGCCTTGGCCAGCTATGGGGAAACAGGGGCAGTGGCTGGCCCAGTTGCCCACCCTCCCTGGGCCAGAAACACACTGCCTTGCAGGTCTGCCGGTCCCAGGACCCCTCCATCCAGGCAGGGAGGTAGAGGGGGCTTGCAGTCCTGCCCGGGGCCCCAGAAGTTTCCAGGTCTGCATTTCCAGGCCCCATTGGCCTTAGCAGCAGCAGCCCTGCCACAAGGCTCCCAATCCTCCCCCTCTCCGGCTTGTTTGCACGGCTGGAATCCCTGTCTCCAGTTATCATGTCCCTCACCACACCCAGCACTGTCCTTCAGCCAAGCCACACACATGGAAATGCTTTCATCTCTCTCCTCTGCTGGGCCTGCCCCCTTCCCAAGGGCTCGGGGACTTCACTCCTCTGAATTCTCTCCCATTTGTCTCTGTCCCCCATCTGCCCCCCTCACCGCCCCCCTCACCGTGTTCAGGGACGTTCAGCTGCACAGCGGCCTCAGAGGAGAGGCGGGAAACTTGGGGGTTGCAGCAGTCTGGTCGACTCCCTGGGCCCCACTGACATCGGAGAGGGGGAGGACATTTCTTCGGTTTCACAGCCTCCCTCCTTGGGCTCTGCAGGGGCCTGAAGTGTTGGGTGGGGTGGGGGGAACATGGGGGTCAGCCTCACTGCATTCTGCAAATGTCTTTGAGCAATTCTAGGGTGGAAGATGAAAGAGGTCTGACTTGGTTCCTGGCCATGAGGCGCTTTCGTACAGTAAAGGAAACAATAGTCTTAATATTCGCAACAATCACACCAAGATGACGTTTATTCTGTGGCAGGCACTTCCTCAGCACTGTATGTGCATGGATTCATTTCACCTTCCCAAGAGCCCTATAAGGTAGCAACTCTATCTCCATTTCAGAGGTGAGCAAACTGAGGCTTGAGGAAGTGATGCCATTTGCAGTAAGTTCTAGGGAGGATTAGAGCTGGGATTCTGGACCCAGGAGGCTGACTGCGCTTGGGACCACTTGCACAAAATGTATGCACAGAATGTTTAGAGGAGAGACCAGGCCTTTCCAACCGGGAGGTCTGGGGAAGGCTTCCTAGAGGAGGTGTGAATTTTAAATGGGCCTTGGGGGGGACTTGAACAGGCAGAGAGGTGGAAGGACATACGAGGTGACAGAAACACCCAAAGCAAAGAACAGGCAAGGGGAAGTCGTCACCCAGATTCAGAGATGTCAAGGTGCTCCGAGTGACAAGGGCAAATAAGGTGATGGCAGCACTCTGAGGCCAGGCTGGCAAGGCTGTGGGTCCTGACGGTGATCAGCTTCAAAGAGGGGCAGAACTTGATTGGAACTTGGTTTTGAAATCTTGCTGAGGCTGTAAGGGAGAATCTACTGCAATGGTCAGGTGAGAGACCTGGGTTCTGGGTTGGTGGCATTGGATATGGTATAGCGGTGCCAAGAGATGGCAGAGGTAATGAATCAACAAGACTTGGTATCCAAATGGACGGGAAGTGTGTGAGAGAATAAGGAGCTCAGTGAGTGGGGGGTGATGCTATTCCTGGCAAGGGGACACTGTGGAGGGGAAGGAGGGTGGGCTGGAGGGTTTGATTTGGGATACAGAAAGCTTGAGGTGTCCATAGGGCATCCAGCAAGGGCTCCGATTTGGGAGAACAGGGAGAGGTCTGCAGGGCTCAAATGTAAGGGTTCACAGGTTTCAAACAGCAGGAGATGATGCTGGAAAGGAACCCCAAGTTAATGAGCTGGGGCTTGACTCTGTAGGCAATCGGGAGCTTTTAAAGGGTTTTTGAGCAGGGGAGCAATGTCATCAGATTTACGTTTTTGGAAGGTCCTTCTGGCAATGGCGTGGAGTACCAGCTGAGAGAAGAGACTGCTTAGGAAGGAGGACCGAGGAGAGACAGTGAGGATGGAAAAGAGGGGACAGATACAAGAAAGGTAGAAGGGGCACAGCCTGGAGATGGAGAAGCAAAGTAAAACAAAACAAAATCAAAACAAAACAAAAAAACATGAGTAAGTGACCCAGCTGCCATGTGGAGAAAAAACTAGACAAAGCCAGTGCAAGAGTGGGGCAAGAGTCAAATGGAGACCAGCGCTGAGGGAGAGGCAGGAAGAAACAGGGTGGCTGGAAGTGAGTTTCTTCCTCTCCACTTGTTTGCTCCCCCGGGGCCTCTGGCCACAAGCTTTTGTTTGAGGACAGAAGAAATGCTTCCAAAGACAGCGCCTCCCTCCTGCCACAGGTTATAAATCTCCAGGGCCAGACACCAACACACACACACCTGTCACAGGCCTGGGCCCGGCAGCTGGGCCACTGGGGTAAGGGCCAGCACTTCCCAAAGATGGGAGGATTTCCAGGCTCTGTTTCCAAAGAAATTCCTGACTGGCGAAACACCAGAAAGGAGGGGGAGAGAGAGCCCATCCATCCCTGAGCAGGGCTCAGCATTTCAGGAGGTGAGAGGTGAGGGGCCAGGGAAGGGAGATGGAGCCAGATGGAGGGACGGGTTCATGGAAAGGAGCGGGGGGGCTGGCTGGGGAGCAAGGCAAGGAAAGGATGCACAGGAATCCGGAACTGAAGAGGCCCTGAGGCACAGCAGCCAGCAGGCTAGGAGCAGACTTCTTTGCCAGGAGCTTCAGGCCTCTGACGTGGGCCCTCCTCAGGGCCCAGGCCAGCCAGAGTCACCAGAAGGCAATGGTGTCAGCCTTTGACAGTCAGGTGTGGGGCTCTGGTGATGACCAGCACAGCCTCCATGCAATGCAGACTGAAATCATCTGACAGCTGGAAGGAACTTGGCAAAGGCCTTTGGGTCCAATCCCATATGTGGCAGCTGGAAGAAGCAGTGGAGCTCAGAGAGGGGGAGCCACCACTCAAGGTTGCACAGCAAGGGGGTGGCAGAGCTAGGGCTAAAACCCAGGCCTCCTAACACCCACGCCAGGATTGTCTGGCCCCAAGCTCTGCCTCCTAAAGAAAGGTGGTGACAATAGAGATGATGGTACCTTGGGATTCATCTGTCACCACCCGGAGAGAAATCTTTCCTTCCCTAATTTGCTGGGGGACAGAGAGGAACAGAAGCCAGGCTGAGACAGGAGTGAATATCAGATTAGACTTTGGTGATCTTTGGAAGACTTGAACATGGGAAACTTGAGGCATGTGTGGACAGAAAGCCAACAAGTATGGCCTGAAGGCCACATTCCTGAGGCAGTATGAAGAAAGTTGTAGGAGCCATTTACAGAAATTGGGTCACCAAACTGGAAGCTAGCAGGATGCTTGGCTGTAGGTTGAATGGCTGTAGGGAATATATATTAACTGGGGAAGAAGAGAGATGGAGATGAAAGTGGAGACAGGGAGGGCAAGATGACTAGAAATCCTGGGAAGAGAGATGCTTGTTCCACATGTCACCTGTAAGGCACCAGATGAAGCCGGCTCTCCAGGAAGTTTGGTCTGGTTCAAACTCCAGAATATCACTTGGAGAAGCAAACAGAAAGATTCTAGCTTTCTCAGAGACCAGTAAGGTGGGAGAGCTACTAGGCGGCCACAAAATGGGGACTTTCTTTAGAGCAAAGGCTTCTGGGAAGATGTGAGTTTAGAATTGGGCTGGATAGGTAGGTGGTGGTGGCACCTCTACATTCTATTCAGCTCTGACAGACTGGGAGGCTGAGGTCAAGGGTTAGTTGCCTGAGCCCCCTCAGGTATGTGGGCAGGAAATTCGCATGCACATCACACATGCTCTCACTCTCACTTACACATGCTCATAGGTAGAGCCGCACACTCTCTGGAACAGGTCCCTCAACGAACTCATCCTGGACTCAATTTCTGCCTCTCGTGCCACACTGGGCAGCACGAGAACTTCCTACCTGCCTCACCTGAGCCAGCACTGGCTAAGGAGCACCCCAGCCTCCTCTGTTGCCCCCTCCCACAGTGGTCCCAGCCCAGGGGGCCCTCTGGGCCATTTTGCTGGCTCCCAGACCAAGCTCTGAGCTTTAGCTCCTGGCCACTCTGTCTGTGGCCATCCAAACCCTAATAAGGCCTTGGTCTGCTTTGCCCTGGATGTGGCTCCAGGTCTCTGCAGTAAACCCTCCACCTGGGCCCTTTCTCTGCCTGGAGAGAATTCCCTTAGGAACCCCCAATTCTTAAGCATTTCCTAAGCTCTCTGCTAAAGTCTCTCTTTCCGGTGTCCCTATGCATACAATAGGTACTCGACCAAAGCTTGTTGATTGTGTTACAGAGACTGAAAGTGATGTGGCTGAGTGCCTCAGGATCCCCAGCCTCTATCCTGTCAGGGCCCTGCCCCTGCCCTTGAATGCAGGCCACAGAAAGTTTTCCTTGCCTTGGCACAAGTGCCATCCCTGAGGGTGGTAGCGGTTAGGCCTGATCCAGAGGATAGTGTGGTGTAGGGTGTAGGGGGAGGAGGCACCAGGGAGCGGACAAGCCAAAAAACAACGTGCCACCTTCTGGCGAACGGTGGGAGCAAGGACAGAAATCTCTATCTCTGATGTCTGGTTTCCAGGCTGGCAACCCTCTCCCGAGTTTATACCCATAGTTAGAGGTGACTACAAACTCAGCCAGCTGCTCGACTTTGAAGAAATGTCTACAGTTATTTGGAAGAGATAATAATGTGGCCTTTCCCACTTTTCCTGTCCTCTGGTCCTATATGTGGCAACTTTCTGGCTCTTCACCAAGAATCAAGGAAGGAGGGAGGGAGGGAGGGAAGGAGGATAAAAGAAAGAGAGAGAGAGAGAGAGAGAGAGAGAGAGAGAGAGAGAGAGAGAGAGAGAAAGAAAGAGAGAGAGAGAGAGAAAGAGAGAAAGAGAAAGAAAGAAGAAAGAGAAAGAGAGAAAGAAAGAAGGAAAGGAAGAAAGAAAGCAAGAAAGAAGGGAGGGAGGGAGGGAGAAAGGGAGGAAGGAGGGAGGGAGGGAGGAAGGGAAGAAGGAAGGAAGGGAGGGAGGGAGAAAAGAAGGGCCACCAAGCTAGGCCAAAGAGCTCATTGGGGTGGACCTGCCCCTTTTGTGAGCTGGCTGCCCCACAGAGCCCAGTACTGAGACAGAGGCAGTGGATCGGGGGTTGGGTCCCAGGGCCCTCTGCCTCCCCACATCTAGAGAAAAAGTTTACAAATTTGACCCATCTCGAGTGCCCAGGGGGAGCACCAGCAGCAGGACACAACGGAAGTGATTATTTGGACTCTGGTGAAGGCTGTAAGGGGCAGGCAAGCACCATGCTGGTTTGTAAAGGGGTAAGGGGGCAGACCTGTCCAGAAGCAGAGAGCAGGTCGTGGATTGAGTGGCAGCCCAGGTCATCCATCAGGCCCAGCCCAGACCAAAGAGCTTTCAGTGCCTGCTTCCACAATCAGGAAACTTTGCCGGGCACTCTGAGCCAGGAAAAAGCTTGCAGAAACTGAGAAGCCCTGTCCTTTCCTCTTCTCCCAACCTTGATATTGGGAGAAAACTTCCCAAATATTTCTGGACTGGTAAAGTCCTCCAACGGCCATCTGATTCATGCCCCAGCCTCTCGACTGGAGAAGTTGTCTCCCAACCTAGCTAGCCAACTCCTTCCTACCCTGTCATGCATTCTGGTTTCCAGAAAGACTACGTGAGTTCCCAGTGCTCCGGGGGCATTGTTCTTGGGCTAATGCCTCACCCGCCTTCCCAGAAGGCCTGGAAGCCATGTGTTCCAGCTTCTCCAAGCCCGACTGGGATCCTCCTGGGAAGGCGAATGAAGTGCCACGTGGTAGAACCAGTGCCGCAGCAACACAGCGAAGCATCTGGGGGCCAAGGGCCCCTCTCCTGCTGAGAATTACCTCAGAGCAGGGCCTTTAAGGCTCCTTGGAGCTCCCCCTGCCTTACTGGCTGCCTGCCTGCATCTCAATTTCTAAGCAGGGCCGGGGGCCTGGCCTCAGAGCAACCTGAGTCCCAGCCCCAGGCCTTCTGAGAGCCGCTGAGTAGAGCAGCCCCAATCAGCCTTTGGCTGCCTTGCTTCCTGCAGGTGGAAAAATCATCCTATTTATCCCCAAATGGATTGGTCTACTCAAACAACAAACAGACCCACACAGAAACACACATGGAGTCCCAGAGACATATGTGTACATGACAGATCCAGAGACACACAGAGTCCACGTGTGTGGGTCTCTCTGTATCTCTCTCGGACTCTCTCTCTCTCTGGGTCTCCACTTCCTCTCTCTCTCTCTCTCTCTCTCTCTCTCTCTCTCTCTCTTTCTCTGTCTGTCTCTCTCTCTGTCTCTCTCTCTGTCTCTCTTTACTAAGGCCCCCTCCTGCCTGCATTACAGCATCTATCAATGTGGCCTGACCTCATGTTGTAAAAATATACAGCATGGAATGAAATCCACCTTAAACTCTCTTCGAAATGTATTAAAAGAATACATTTCCTCTTCATCTGCCTTATTGAATTTGCTGCTTGCTATTAGAAGCATGCCAGGCCTTTCTGGGCCCAGTCTGGGGCAGGGAGGGGCTGGGATTCCCTGCCCAATTCCTCTCTCCTGGCCAAAAGCTCCAATCCCTTGGGTGGATGGGCCTGGGGTAAAGAGGAAGTTGTGTTCTGGCCAAGAGGCCTTGGGTGGCCACCTCCACCCAGCAGCCGGCAAAGCCCACAGAGAAAGTATGGACAAAGTGTGACTCCCCTGGGCACAAAGTGCCCCATCTTGGCCCAGAAGCTTGAGCTTCTGCCCTCACTCTGGTTGATACCAGGGCTGGCAAGCCATCCTGTACTTTTACTCCCAGAATCCGTTAACACCCACATCCTTGGCCCACAGAACCAGAGGCTCCTGAAGGGCAGGGGCCATATCTTGTTCTTCTTTGTGTCGCCAGGATCCAAAAAAGGACCTGACAATGAGTAGAAGCTTGGGAAAACCTTTGTTGCATGAGTGCTTTGGGTGTGCCCGCCACTGATCTAAGCCCGGGGAGTACAGCAGAAAACCAAATGGCCTTCAAATCCTTGC
This sequence comes from Tolypeutes matacus, assembly GCA_026826555.1. Classification (NCBI taxonomy): domain Eukaryota; kingdom Metazoa; phylum Chordata; class Mammalia; order Cingulata; family Chlamyphoridae; genus Tolypeutes; species Tolypeutes matacus. The sequence continues at coordinate 1,950,102 of JAKSZT010054532.1, forward strand.
CCTCATGGCACTTTGACTCTAGTGACTAAATGAATGGACAATAATAATGAACTGGCCCACTCAGAGCCAGCTAGAAAAGGTAACAACTGCCGGAGATAAGACTTCCCCTCACAGCCTCCGGCTCCCTGGCATTCTTTCTATGTGCCAGGCCCTGTAAGAGTGTTTCACAGATATTCATTTATTCACAGGTATTCTTTCATTTGATCCTCAAAACCACCCTGCGAGATAGGTCACTATTGTTATCCCAATTTTAAGAGGAAAATGAGACCCAATCAGGTTAAGTAATTATCCCGTGTCACATGGCAGTCTGGCTCCAGTCTGTGCTTATCCACTATGCTGTACTGTCTCTAGCTGTACTGTCTCTACCCTGAATGGAATCTTCTGGAAATGGACTTCTTGACTGGGCCCTCTATTATCCAGCAGAACTCTCTGGATCAATCGAAGGCTCCAAAAATTCTTCCTCTCACCCATTTCACACACCCCAGCAGACTTGGTTCTCAGCTTTAGTCTTTGGAACAGTGGGACTTGGGATGATGACAGGTATGTTGAGGTGAGAGGTGGCTAAGCACGGGTGAGCATTTGGAAGAAGGAGGCAGCTGTCTGGGAGGAGGAAGAGGGGGAGGAGATTGAAGAAAGGGGAAGAAAAGGAGGAGGAGAGAGAAATCAGAGGAGGCTAGGAGTGGCAGCCCCAGGCCTGGATTTGGCAGAAGCTTGCCTCAGAGCTTTGCTGTGACCTCTGCACACACTCAGGGGCAGTGTGAGGTGTTACTTGCTGAGGTGTGAATAGGCAGAGAGGAGATGGGATTTCATGGGTGGCTTGTGGAATCAGTCAGTCACTTCAAGGGTATCTGTGCACACATACCTGCTTACCCACTCGCATGCAAAAGAGAGATAGAGGCTCAGTGATTGAGTGCCTATTTCCCATGTACGAGGTCCTAGGTCAATCCCCAGTACCTCCTAAACACACACACACACACACAAAACTAAATGAATGCTTGCAATTAACAACAACAAAAAATTGAGCTAAGTGTGACCAACCAAGCACAGTTGTGGGAGGCTGTGATTGGATGTGTGAGAAACATTGACATACTTGACTCCTGGAATTTCCCTGGGTCTCTGGAAAAACCCCAGCAAAGGAGGCTTGGCGAGGGCTCCAGGGAAGTCTCGAGGGCCAGCCGGACTCCAGGAGGGGCTTTCCTCGGAGCTGAGATCACTGGTTCTCTCTCTCTGCCCCTACGAGATGCAAATCCTCTACCTCCTCCAACAAATGCTTGGAGAATGGTGAGTTGTTTCCTCTGAGCCTTCCTCTGTTAAGGGAAGAGATGGAAACTGAGGGAAAGCTTATGAGGAAGCATCTGGGGTGGGCAGCTGGCCTGGTCTGACCTGGCCTTGGTTCTCACTGCCATTGCCTGTGATCTCAGGAGCATTCCCAGCCCCCTGTCTCACTCCCAAATGAATGGCAGAGAGGAAAGAGCAAGGTCTTCGCAGTTTGTTGGGACCTGGGTTTTAATCATTGCTCCCTGAGGTAACTGCTTTGGGGCCTGAGGCATCACTGAGCCTCAGTTTCCTCATCTACCCTACAGAATGGTTGCAAGGAATGAAAGAGCTCACATTTATGAAAGCATCCAACATAGTCCTTGGTATACTCACTCCCTCTTTCCCCATCTTTGGTGTCAGGCACTGAAAACAACCTACTCTCAGGTCAAGACTCTGGGGGTCCAGAGCTCTTTTTCTCTCACAGCAAGAAGGATCAAGAAGTGCCCTCTAGCCCCACTTGAGCGTTTGCTGGACTCCCTTTCATTTTTTTCCCTTTTTTTTTTTTTTTGTATTTTTTGTTCCCTTTCATTTTTGTATCAACACATGAGCTACAGGCCCTGAGTCCAATGCGTGAGCCACAGCCCCTCCTTATTCATACCCACTGGCTCAGGTGAACCCAACATCTCTGTCAGCACATCTACAAAGCTCTCCACTGGCCCAGATAACCCGTCTTCTACCATTTTGACAAGACAGGGACTTTGAAAAGGATACCCAGAATTTCCCGCCACGGGAAGCTTAAGGTATTTCACCACATCAGTCTAGATGTCATCTATGTTGAAGAAGAATGTCATAAAAAAGGTCTATTGGGGGGACAGGTCCTCTCCGAGTCCTCATTCTTCCTCCAACCCCACTAACACTAGGGGCATTTCATTGTGTAGCTTCTGTGGGATTTGATGATTTTGTGAACAAAGCCAGGTATGGCAAAGAAGATGTCCCCATTCAAAGACAGGTCAGGCAGCTTGCCAGAAATACAGGAGCCCTCAGTACAGCTAAGGCTGAGCAGGCCAGAACTATACAGAAAAAGAGAGAGTGGTGGGTCTGATGGAAAGGACTAGGGGGCGATTGAAGGGTCCCAGTGGAAATAGTCCCCAGGTCCTGCCTCTGCCACACACCATCTGTATGGCCATAGGCGAGGCATCTAACTGCTTTGGACCTTGATTTCCCCATCCAAAACATGAAGGGTTAAGACCATGGTGAGTATCAGACAGCCTAGGGACATTCCGAGTATCTAAGGAGAGGATGTATGGAAAGTGTTCTGCAGACCATTAACCCTTATACACATGGGAGACCAGGCCAAGAAAGGAACACCACTGAGCACCTGATTTTGGATCAGGCCCATAGTTACACACATTAGCTCCCCCACCAGACTGAGAGCACCTTAAGACCAGGACTGGATCTCCTACCTGTTCATCTTTGTGTGCCCCCCTCCCCTGCCCAGTTGTCTAGCACAGTTTAAGAGCTCCATCAGCGTTTGTTGACCAGTTACACCATCTCATTTTCATCATCACAACACCTCAATGCGAGAGTTGTTATTATCCTCTCTGTTTTACACAGTCGGAAACTGAGGCTCAGAGAGGCAAATGAACTGGCTTAAGGTCACGTTGCACCCCTCTGCTTTTTTCACTGCTGTCTAACTCTTTTGTGATGCTTCCCCGGCCAAGGTCTCTGGCTGGTTGAGAAGGCCACTGGGTCAAGCAAAGAGACCAGCAGGCAGAGATTGGTGAGAGATAGGTAGGGGGTGACAAAAATTCAGACCACTCTTGTCTTGAACTGGATGTCACCTGTGGCTTGAGCTGGATCCCAGCTGTTCTGATACCCACAGGTGACCTTGGATTTCAGAGCCTGCTAAAAGTAGGCAAGACTGCCTCTGGAGAACATGCCTGATGAGGGATTATGGGGGTGATGGGAGGTTGAGAGAGAAAGATGTGGGGAAGTACAACTGCTAAGACTGTCAGAAAGTGGCATCTGGGCCTTCTTTGGTTACTCTCTTATCTGAGTCTTATTCCTAGGAAGTTCTTCCTGGTGTCTATCTTAAGTCCTTCTTACTACTACCTAAGCCCATTCTTTTTGGTTCTGTTGGCCCCAGGGCTATTATACAACTCCTCTCTGTCCTTTAGATAATATCACTTCAGGGACCCTAGCCAGCAAAGCTCCTTTCTATACTCAAGACAGGAGTGAGAAGACCTCACCACCAACTCAATCCAAGGAAACTGCACAAAGGGACCCAAACTCATTGTCTTTAGGGGCCCTAAGTAAAAAGAGCCCTGGGCACAGCTTCAGGGTCTGCCAATTACTGTCTGTATAACTTAAGACATGTTACTTACCCATTCTGTGCCTCAGTTTTTCTACCTATAAAGTCGGTGCTATTTATTCCTATCTCACTGTTGTTACAAATGAGATCATGGATGTAAAATACTGGATTCAGCACCTGTCAAATAGTCGGCTATCTTGTCATATAGTGATTATGCTTATCTGCATCTCCTTGGCTTTGTGCTCTCTGCTTCTCACTCTTCACAGTCCAGCTCCTTTGCCTTGGGGTAGCCCAGGCTTGGCATTTTTGCACCTCTAAGTCCAGCCCTCAGCTCCATACCTCAGCTTGTACCTGCACGGTACTAGGGGTCCTGCCATAATGCCCACGCCTTAGCTGGGGAATCCTCTCGGCCTGAACCAGCCTCTCCTTCCAGCCTCCCAGCTCCACGTTTCTTCTCAGTGGCGCCTTCCATGGCTTTCCCAGTTGCCCTCGGAGCTCTGTGGACTCCCCATTTCTTATTTCCCCCAAAGTGCCTGCAATTCCTCTCAAGCCAGGGTCTCCGGAGTCGTACCACCAGGCCTCCAATGTTCAGAAGCCATGTCAATCCACCCAGTTCTGTATTTACATTTGCATTTCCAAATATAATTATACTTGTCTGTCCAGACAGGGGGACTCCACACATATTTGGGGGAAGATTTGGGCCTCTAAACTGCAAGACTTGGCAATCATTTCTCCCTGGGCCTCATCCCCTAACATTAGGGGTTTTTCTTCAGTTTCTTAGGGTGACCATAGGGCCACATCTTTTCTTTTCATTCTTGCTCCTGCCCCAGATAGACGGGACGTCTGGGAACAGCTATCGTCTGCTGCTTTTTAGTCCCCTTCACGCAAGCATTCCAACCTACCAGGTTGAACCCACTTAACAGCCCTGCCCCTGGCACTCCATTGCATTCCAGGCAAATGGAATATAAAGAATGTGAATTTTTGTCGATCAATTTAGCAAAAAAATTACCAAAAAAATTTAGTGGTGAGGTTGTGTACTGCTGGTGGAAGTGTAAATTGGTATACCATTTCGATGGACAATTTGGAAACATCTAAACCCTTCAAAACATGTACATAACTTCAACTCAATAATTACCCTTACAGGAATCCATCATAAAGAAATATTGGAGAATTTGTATTAAAATGTGTGTAAAAGCTCTTTGTAGGAAAGGGTAATAAGTTAAATGTCCAACATTAAAAAAACTGAATAAATAGAATTATATGAAACTTGTAAGAATGTTTTGAAGGGTATATAATGATGTGGAAAATGCTCATGCTAGAATGCCAAATTAAAACGTGCAAACTGCCAAGTCATATATACAGTGTGATCCTGATTATTTAAAAAAAACAACAAAAAAAAAACTATAAATGTTCAAATAAAAACACTAGAAGGAAATAAACCACTTGTTAACAGTGTCTGACTTTAAGAAATAGGATTATAAGAATAAAAGCACTTATATTCCACTTCTAATGGGCCAGGCACCTTTGTAAGCACTTTACATATATTATGTATATCTCCTCCTCACAACTTCCCTACAAAGGCTCCCGTTTACCATATGGGAGGCCCCGGGTTCGGTTCCCGGGGCCTCCTGGTGAAGGCAAGCCCGCCCGCACGGCGTGGTTGGCTGACCCGGCGAGCACGAGCAGCAAGGGGGGGATAAATGAATAAATAAATAAAATCTTTAAAAAAAAAAAAAAAAAAAAGTAGCGTAATTAACCCCATTTTACAGATGAGAAGACCGAGGTACAGAGCGGTTGAGTGCCTTGCCCAAGGCCACACAGTCATTTTCTTCCTTGGACTTGTCATTCCTTTCCAAATTCTCCATCATGAGCACATTTGTCTTTTATAAAGAAAACAAAAATGCACAGGGATAGGAAGGTGGCTGTGGCTCAATCGGTAGGGCTTCCATTTGCCATATGGGAGGCCCCGGGTCCGGTTCCCGGGGCCTCCTGGTGAAGGCAGGCCCGCCCGCATGGCGTGGTTAGCTGACCCAGCGAGCACAGGCAGCAAGGGGGGGATAAATGAATAAATAAATAAAATCTTAAAAAAAAAAAAAATGCACAGGGATAAACGCTGTTAAGAAAATCAAAGGGCACTGCTGGGTCAGAGGCTCCTTGGCTCAGCTGGAGACAGCTTTACTGCGTGGCCTGCTTTGACTGTGGTCCTCCAGGCTTCGGGACAGACCTCTCTCTCTGGTCCTTGTGGTCCTCTCTTGGTTCCCAAACAGACACCGGCTCATCCTGTCAGGCCACGGCCCACTGCTCAGGTCATGAGCCTCTTAGCTAATGGCCCTCTACCCCACTTCCCGGCATTTGCCACTTGCATGGAAGCCCCTTGTTGCTGGCTCTTTACTGCATGCATGCCTCTACTGTCCATCCTTGGAATGGCAGAGGCTGGCAGTGGGCTGGCTTCTCCTGCTGGCTCCATCTCAGGGATAGAGCAAAGGGGGACAGAGGAAGGTGTTTGTCCCAGGCACCTGTGTCTGGTGTTCCACGAAGATGCTGGATTTTTTTTTCTCCCCAGCCTAACAGAGAGGATCAGTACCTAGGGAGAGGGCAGAAGTTCTTATATTGACCCTGGCACTCTTTATTCTGGAGAGGCCACTGGCCCATCTTTTCCTGGACTAAACCAGCCTCCTAATGTTTGACTGCTGCTCATGGAGGACACTGGTACTTTTGTGGGGGTCCAAGCATCAGTCACACAGCTTCTCTAGGGTCACACCTAGCTGCAAGGAGGGTTCAAGAAGAAATAGAAATTCTCTGGAGGGAGGGAGTGGCTGCCATGCCACCCTTTCTTCCAAGGCCTTCATCATGCCCTCACCATTGTTCCAATTCCCGATCCCAAGAATGGATGGTGAGGGTTACAAGGTGGGGCTGGGGCTGGCCCCCAGAATACCCAGAGGAGGAAGAGAGCATGGGGTTACCATCAAATCTCCCACAGACCAGATCAGGACCATTACGTCCCAATTGAGGCAACTCTGCTTGGTAGCCTTCCAGATGGCAAGGATACAATGAGATTTGGGGAAAACGATCAGTGGGAGACCTGGGATCTAGCCCCAGCTTCTCTCTAGCTAGCTGTATCACCTAAACAAGGTCTTTCCCTTTTCTGGGCCCCAGAATCCTTCGCTAGAAAATCACAATAAGAGTAAGAGCCATCTCAAAGCCTGTCCTGAGAAGCAAGAGCCCAGGACGAGACAGCGTTTTTTTCTAGTAGAAAACACCATGAAATTGTGAGTTGGTTGGGAAGTGAAGAGACTCTGAGCCAATACTTTCCTCTCTCCAAGGCTCCATTTCCTTATCTTAGCATCGGGGGTTGTACCCTTTTGAACAACTAAATGAAAGCCATGAGCCCATTTCCTACCAAAGCACCCGAACACACAAACTGTTGCCCATAATTTCAGGAAGCCCTTTACCCTCCTGGCTCCCTTTGCTGGACCACCTCCAGGCTAAGAATCCTTGACCTTTGTGATGTATCAGTCCCTTCTCTAGCTTGCTTTCTGGGTGTTAAGGCAGCCCCTCCTCACACACCTACAGCTACAGGGAACTCATTCCCCTCCTAGCAGCTGGTTCCACCTTTGCAGAGCTCCAACTTTCCTTACGCTGAGTTGAAATCTGCCTCCCAGGCAGGCAGATTGGAGGCTTCCTTCATGGAAGAACCTGAGCAATGCCCAAGGCCAGGTGCACTCGTGACTCTGGGTTGCCAGGGATGGGAAGGATAGGGTCTCCTCCACTTGCAGCCAGGCCAGCTACATTTCTGCTGCTGCTCCCAGGAGTGGATGCTGATGCTGGATTTTCGGCCTCATACAGTTGTCCTCCAAGTCACTTTGGATCCAACGTGGGGCTGGACCCTGGCAAGCCAGCTGGTCTAGCCAGCATCCCTGGGGAAGGGAGCAGCTGGGGGAGCTCGACATCCCTCGTCTCAAAAACCGAGGTTTAAAGCACAACCCCCTTCATCTCCCCAAGACAGGAGTAATGGACCCTTGTGAGTGCAGGAGCGCATTTTCAGTCCCAGTTCTGCCATGTCCCAGCTATGAGCTCCAAGGCAATGAGGGTCAGATGAAGTAATCCGTGGGAAAAACCGGAAATGTAACAAATGTCCGTTCCCTTTCTCCTTCTGCCCCTCTCTGTCAGGCTATTTCAGTGAAGCAGAGTTAGTGGGAAGCAACTGGAATGGGCATTTAGTGAGTATCTGCTATGGAAGCAGGAGTTCTGGGCATGTTCATTGGATCTTGACAAGAACCGCATTCAATAGATTCAACTCCTTTGCCCAAGTTCACACAGCTGGTAAGAGAGAGTGAAGGATTTGAACACAGGTCTGGCTCTCCCAAAGTCCATATTCTTGCCCCTGCAGCACATTGCCCCCCAGGCAAGGGAGGGAGGCTGATACCCTCCCACAAGAAGCAGCTTCTCTTTTGGGGTGCCTAAGAGTCACTCTTCCGGTAGTTCTGGTGAAAAACAAGAAGCAACATTTCATTGGATTTCCTCAACCAAGTCCACATCCAGCTGTGCTTAGCGGGGGTTCTTAACCTTTTTTTTTTCCAGGGACCCCTTTGCTAGTCAAGTGAAAAACCATGGACCCCTTACTAAGTCCACACCATACTGTGTATTATTTAATAAATATATCACACCCACACCTACACATCCCCAAAAGAATAATGCTTTTTTGAATTTCAGTTCAAGCTCAAGGACCCCTTGCTAAGAACCCCTGGCTTAAAGGGACACTCCCCAACCTCTTCACCACCGCCCAACCTTCCCATGTGTCAGCTCATTTCCATGGAAAGGAGCTGGGCCTGATTTCTAGGGCCTAGTGTGGAATGACTGGATCCATGCTAGGTTTTGTTGTTGTTGTTTTTTAGATTTATTTATTTATTTACTTTTATCCATTTTTACGCCCCCCCACCCCCATTTTTGCTGTCTTTGTGTCCATTTGCTGGGCAGTTCTCTGTGTCTGTTTCCTGCCCTTTCTTCTCATCCTTCTCCTCCTGTCTTCACCAGGATTCGATCCTTGGAAACTCCAATGTGGGAGAGAGGCGTCCTACCGCCTGCCTCACCTTAGTTCTGGGCTTTTTGGCACGTCTCGTCTTGGCTTTCCCTTGTGTCACTCTCCTGTTACATCATCATCTTGCTGCGTGGCTTGGCGGGGCCTGACAGCGCACCTGTGCCTGAAGTTTGGCGGTCCACCTGCTTGCAGGGCCTGGTGACCCACGCACTTTCTATATTTTTCTTTATTTTTACCGGGAGGTTCCAGGAATCAAACCCAGGTCCCTCCATATGGGAGACGGATGCCCAACCATTTGAGCCACGTCCTCTCTGCACATGCTAGGTTTTGAGTAAACAAGAGGGCCCCTCCTGAACTCTCCAGGAGGCACCAAATGGCTTGAGCATTCAGGTAGGCGAGAGAGGCCCATGAAAGGAAAAGTTTGTTTCACTCAGATCAAGAGAAGCAGATACTTCTTGGGTGGCCGAGTGAGGGGTTTGAGGGTAGGAACAGGGTGGAATATACCAAAAAAGCCTGGGAAAGAAGACGACGGAGCTGGACTAGGGCTTACCTGAGGCTTCTGGGCCCTTGGGCTGGGAGGGACAGGGGAGCTTCCTGTGCCCGACCTGGCTGCACTATCAGGCTCCCTCGTCAACCTCACCCGCCCTCAGTGCCTGCTCGGAGTCTCGGGCAGAGCCAAGCAAGGCATGCCAGGGCCTTCCATGGCAGACCTGGCAGGCCATTGCCATGACAGCCAGGGGGCTGAGAAAGGGAAGCAGGGAGAGTAGCAGCGCCTGGGGACCATGACTGAAGGAAGGCACTTCCGGGGTCTTTAGGTGCCTTACCTGAGAGGTTGTCACTGTCTTTGGCTCATGGCTGGCAATCAAGGCTGAGGCCTTTCTCAGCCCTCCCAGGAACAGTCTCCAGTATGAGTTTGTCGAGTGTGAACTCCCACGTGCATGTGTGTATCTGCCCATCTGTATACGTGTGTGGGTACGCAGCACCCTGGGGAACCCCGCGCTTGTATAGATATGTGCATATGCATTATTTATGAGTGTACATAGAGCCCTGGTGTGGGGGTGTGTGCATAGATGTGTGTCTGTCATTGTGTATATATTTTAAACAGTAGGGAGAGGAGGAAGAAAGACAAAACCCCTAAATGACTCTGGCTTTCAGAGGAGCCAGCCTGGTGTGGTGGGTGTAGGGAGTGGGCCGGCCAGGGGCCTGATTGGAACCAGACTCTGCAAGGAGGGGCTGTAAATGTTTTTTTGCTGCCTGTCCTGAGAAATTTATGTCACACCCTCTCCATCATCCTGGCGGGGGCAGCCTCTCGCAGCTGCCTCTGGTTCTGGGCATTCCAGCGCAATAAGCAACCACGATGGGGGTCCCCTGAGCCTCCCTCAATCCCAGGCTTGAATGGACCCCATCCCATAATGGCCTGAGGCTGATGAGGATGAGCCAGGGGGCGGTGAGGAAGAGGAAGAGAAAACAGTGGCCCCCAAGTAGCCTGCCTTCTCTGGATGGGAGGGGCAGGCATTAGAGAGGTAGAGAAAGGAGGGGTGGGGGTAGAGGGCTGTGCTCCATTCAGAGTATCTTTCCTGCCCTCTTTTCCTTTGTATGGGAGTAGGAGCCGAGGGAGGACAGAAAAGGACATGATGAACCCAAAGATAGGCTTGAAAAACCATATGGGATACAGGTAGAAATTGACATCCCGGGAGGGAAGGGACTTGCCCAAGCCCACACATAGAAGGAGCCAATGGCAGGGCCAAGACAGAAACCCTGTCCCTACCCACCTTGCTCTATGTGGTCTTTCTCCCCACCTCCCACCTGGAGACCAGGCTCCTCCTAGGATTTGCCCCTGTCTTTTTCTGATCATTTTACTGCATCCTTAAAATCCTCCTCTGATTTCCCTTGGTTCTTAAGATGAAGACAAGACTCCTGGACATGGATTAAAGGCTCTGCCCCAGTCTGGCCCCTGCCTAGCTCTTCATCCACTACTTGTACCAAGCTCACCTCTACCACTGGGCCTTTGCACGTGCCATGCCCTCTGCCTGGGATGATCTTCCTTCCCCTTTTCTATCATTTGACTCGTTTCCACTTTAGAACACAACTTGAGTGTCTTGTCATCAGGGAAATCTTCCCATATCTTCCTGATGAGGGCAGGTGTCCCAATTTTTCACTCTTGTGGCACTGTGGACCTCTCCTCCAAAGCACTTCTCACTGCTACAATTTTACTTTGGTCGTGTGAACTTATGATTAATTGATTAATACCCACCTGACTTGAAGCTTCACGAGGACAAAGACCATAGCAGCTTTTGCTCACTGATGTTGTCCTACTGCTCAGCACAAGCCTGGCAAATGACCACAACAGTAACAAGGACAGCAAGAGCTAATATTTGGAGGCTTGCCATGTGCCCACTGCTTGACTTAGAATAAAACATTTAAGTTTCACAACTGAATGAGGCAGTTGCCATCATTGTCCCATTGTACAGATGAGGAAACTGAGGCACACTAAGCAGTGAAGCTGGAACCTGAACATGCAGTCTGGCTCCAGAGACTGCGTTCTTAAACTTGGTCCCTATAAGTGCTTTAATAATAAAGATTTGTTGACTATGTACTTTGGTCTGAGCCTTCCCCACTCCAACCTAGAAGGGATTGGCTGCTGGGATCTTAGGGTGGCCCCTGCCCTGGGGCTCCCATAGCCATTCCTGCCCCAGGTCCCCTGCATGCACTGCTTTCATTGGCCTGCTTCTTGGATGACCTGAGAAGGGTCTAGGGATGGATGATGGCCCTGAGTTCAGGGAGGCATTGTCCACCCTGGATCACCGGCCCTGGTCATTACATTTCAGTCAGGGTCCACTGACTTGCTTTCATTTATCCAGGCTCAACCACTTCCCAGCTGTGTGGCAAGTCAATTCGCCTTCCTGAGCCTCAGTTTCCCCTTCTGTAAAATAGAGTTAGTTACAGTACTGCAGGGTGGCAAGGAGTCAGCGAGTTTCTCTGTGGGTGTTTGATAATAGGCTCACACTAGATAGATATCAGTGATCGTTTATAACATTGTTAGGATTGAGAAGTTACAATGCAAGTAGAAACTCTTCTTTACTTCCTGCTCAAGAGCCCAAAGGAAACCAGAAGTAACAATTTATACTAATGGTAGGGACTCCACAGTCTCCACGCACAAGCCTGGGCACTGCCCCCCTTCCCGTCCCTGGTTCCCGAGTCTGCTCACCCTGCCCTTCCGTTACTCAGCCATTCCCAAGGCAGGATTCAGGCTGGTTAAGAACCCTCAGCCCTTCGTGGGGGAAAGGGGGGGCAGAGCTCTGTCCTGCCATTGTTTCCCCTCCCTGTCAGCCCCCCACCGACCTTGCTATTTTTCTGCCAGGCCAAGAACAGGGAACACACTGCCCCTCCCCAACAGCCCCCCCCCCAGGCCCCAGGAGCCTTGCCCCCATCCATGCTTGCCATGGCATCGTGAACAGAGCTGAGTCTATGGCTCTTGGTGGGGGGTGACTGTGGGATGGGGGACCACAGAGGGAGGAGGGTTACAAAGGCTGGGCCTTGCTTTCCCAGTGGCCTCCCGGGGGCCAATGAATGCACAGAGCCACAGCCGGGGGGCAGCCAGCGTGTTTTCATTTTGCTCTGTTTGTTTTCTGTTTAGATCAACTGCTCAGTTCTGGTTTGGGCCTCGGAGGGCTGATGGAGTTTGGCAGGTAAGGATTTCTGGGGCACCCATCTCTGCCTTCTGCAGGGCTGTGGGCTTGGCTCCTGCCAGCCTCTGCAGGAGCAGGAAGCCTAGCTCTCTCTGCTTGCTTATTGGCCCCTTTCTTTTCTTTTCTCTCTCTTTTTCTCTGGTCCCTTTTCCTCTCTTTCATTCTTTCCCTCTTTCCATCTCTCTCTGTCTCTCCCACCTCTGTACCTTCCTCCGTCCCATCCCCGCTTCAGACTCCCTCTGCCTCTTTCTGTCCATAGTTCTGTCTTGCCATCTTTCTCCCTTTTCTCTATTTCTATTTCTCCTTTTCTCTTTCTCCAAAGGAGAAAAAGAAATCAAGCCTTGGGCATTAGGAGTTCTAAGTTCTGGCCCAACCCCCACCATTAATTCTTTCTCTTTGAGTAACCATGAATGAGTCCTTTCCCATCTCTGGGCTTCAGTTTCCCCATCTGCACAATGAAGGCTCTAATTTACATGACCTCTGAAGTCTAAGCTAAAAAAGCTTGCATTATTTACTCCTTTCAGGTAATAGGAGAGAAGGGATGGATGGAGAGGACACTCTTTTCAGGGAGCAGGGTCCTGCAATATATCTTGTACTGGAAGAGAAAGGGAGGTCAGGAGAGCCTCCTTTGGCAGTGAGGGTTTATGGGAAAAGGCAGAAATGGAGGAGACTATCCTTTCTGGCACCCAATCCAGAGAACCCAAGCAACAGAGCTGGGGTAGGGAAAGGGAGAGGTGCTGATCCAGCAAGGCAGTAGGGTGCAATAGCAGACCCTGGGATTAGAAAGCAGACCACTGGTTTGGATTCTTGGTCTTTTGGCTGCTTTCCATATAGCCAGAGACCAGGCCAAAGGCCACTTGGCCTTCTACAAGCTCTTCTCTCATCTCATTATGACATTTACCCATAACCCACTGCTGACTTGGGCATAAATGATTTGGGGATAAGTTGCATAGCTCATCTTTGAATTGCCTTCACTCCTGGTCCCACCTCAGGCACCTCAGACTAGCCCCTGCTGCCACCATTTCTCACCTGGACTCCAGAAACGGCCTCTTCCTGGCCTTCCAGTCTTCTGTCTCACCATCTCCAATCCAGCTTCCATGTGGTTGCCAATGCGATCACAATTTATTTGGTCATTATATTCTTTGGACCTATGGGTAATTTCAGGGTTTTGGCTACTACGAATAGTGCTGATATAAACATTCCTATGCATATCTTCTGGAATGAAATTGCTGGATCATAGGGTAAGCATATGTTCAGCTTTAGCAGAAACCGCTTCACAGTTTTCCAAAGTGGATGCACCAGTTTACACCCCGGCTAGGAGTGATGAGAATTTTGGTTGCTCCCCATCTTCACCAATACTTGATAATTTCCATTTTCGTCCATTTTACCCATTCTGGTGGGTGGATGGTGGCATCTCATTATTGTTTTAATTTGCATTCTCCTTTTGACTAATTAGGTTGAGCACCTTCTCATATGTTTGTTGGCCTTCTTGATATTCTTTTCTTGGAAGTGTCTGTTAAAGTCCTTTGATCATTTTTTCTAATGAGTTGCCTGTTTTTTTTATTTGTAGGATTTAAAAAAATATATTCCAGATTATGAGTCCTTTGTTAGATCTATCTATTGTAAATATTTTCTCCCATTTTGTGGGAAGGTGTCCTTTTCACCTTCTTAAAACAGTCTTTTGATGAACAGAGTTTTTTAAAATTTTAGTATAGTTCAAATCATCAATTTTTCCCTTCATAGATAACCTTTTTCCATCTTGTTTTAAGAAATCTTTGTCTACTCCAAGGGTACAAAGTTGTTTGCCTACATTTTCTTCCAAAGCTTTATTATTTTGCCTTTCACTTTTATATCTACAATCCATCTGGGATTGATTTTTGCCTGTGATGTGAGGTAGGGGTCAAGATAAAAATATTGTTTTCCAAATGACTATCCAATTGACCTAGCACCATTGAAAAAAAAAAAAAAAAGCAGCCAACCAACCAACAAACGAAACAATAATCTTTCTCCAGGATATTGTAGTATCGTTTCTGCCATAATTTGGGTGACCCTATATGTGTGGATCTCTTTTAGAATTTTCTATTCTTTCCATTTGTCAGTTTCTCTATCCTTGTGCCAATACCACAATGCTGTAATTACTGTAGCTTAATAGGTCTTGATATCTGAGAGTGAGAATCCTCCAGCTGTGTTCTTCTCCTTCAAGATTGCTTAGGTATTCTTGGCCCTTTGCATTTCCCTCTGGATTTTAGGACCAATTGTCAATTTCCACCCAAAAACACACAGGCTGTAATTTTTTAATGAGATTGCTGACTTTATTGACTAATGTGGGTAGAATTGACATTTTTACAATATTGCATTTTCCAACCCATGAATACAGTTTTCCCTGCATTTATTTGTCTTCTTTCATTTCTCTCCATAACATTTTGTAGTTTTCAGTCTAGCGATTTTGCACTTCTTTCACTAGAGTTATTCTTAGGTATTTGGGTTTTTATATTATTGCAAATGGTGGATTTTTTTAAAATGTATTTTTCTATTTGTTACTGGTATATAGAAATACAATTTATTTTTGCATATTGACCTTATGTCCCTTGATCTTGCTTTAAAAAAAGTATTAATTCTAATAGTTTGTCTATAAATCCTTTTGGATTTTCCATGTACACAATCACATCAAATGCAAATAATGATACTTCTTCCTTTCAAATCTTTCCTTTCTTTTGCTTTCCTTATTGCATTAAGACCTCCAGTACAAGGCTGAATAGAAGTGGTGAGAGTGGGCGTCTTTGTCTTATACCTAGTCTCAGGAGGAAAACTTTGAATATTTCACCACTAAGCATGTTGTATGCTGAAGGTTTTTCATAGATTTCCTTTGTCAGATTGAGGACATTTCCTCCTATTCCTAGTATGCTGAGAATTTTATCGTGAATGGGTGTTGGTTTTTGTCAAATGCTTTTTCTGCATCTATCAATTAATCAAATGATCGTTCTCCTTTGTCTCTGCTCGTTGAATTGCAATGATTGATTTTTTAAATGTTAAACCACCCTTGAATTCCTTGATGAAAACTTACTTGGTCATGATGAATTATTCTGTTAATATATTGCAGGAATTGATTTGATAATATTTTAAGTTAAACTTTTTGTTTTGAGACCATTGTAGATTTACATGCAATTATAAAAAACAATACAGAGAAATCCCATGTACCTTTTACAGGTTACCCCCAATGGTAACATCTTACAAAGCTATAGCATGATATCACAACCAGGATAGGATATTGACATTGATATGGTCACGATACATCACCAGAAAGATCCCTCGTGCTACATTCATAGTCACACCCAATCGTTTCTCCTCCCCCTCCATATCCCTATCCATTGGAAACCAATAACTTTTTCTCCAACTCTATAATTATGTCATTTCAAGAGTGTTGTGTTAATAGAAGCATATAGTACTTAACCCTTTGGGTTTGGCTTTTTTCATTCAGCATAATTCTCTGGAGATTCATCCAAGTTGTTTTGTATATCAACAGTTTGTTCCTTTTTACTGCTGACCAGTATTCCATGGTGTGGATATACCACAGTTTGTTTAATCATTCACTCATTGAAGGACAGCTGGGCTGTTCCCAGCTTTAGCTATTAAAAATAAAGCTGCTATAAACATTCCTTCACAGGTCTTTGTGGGAACATAAGTTTTCACTACTCTGGGATAATTCCCCAAGGGCACAATTGCTGGGCTATATGGTAGTGGCATGTTTAGTTTTGTAAGAAACTGCCAAACTGTTTTCTTGAGTGGCTGTACCATTTTACATTCCCATCAGCAAGGTATTAGGGATTTCTTTGCATCCCATCCAGCATTTGGTGTTGTCACTATTTGGATTTGTTTGTTTATTTGTTTGTTTTTGCCATTCCAATATGTGTTTAGTGATATCTCATTGTAGCTTTAATTTGCATTTCCCTATTGGCTAATGATGGATTGAATAACTTTTCATATGCTTATTTGCCATCCATATATCTTATTTAGTGAAATGTCTCTTCATGTCTTTTGCCCATTTTCTAATTGGATTGTTTTTATTTGTTTTACTGTTGAGATTTAAGAGCTCTTTATAAAATCTAGACACAAGTCCTTTGTCAGATAAGTGGTTTGCAAATATTTTCTCCATCTGTAGTTTGTCTTTCATCCATTTTCATCGTGGAGCAAGGTACTTAATTTCTACAAAGTCTAATTTTTTTTTTCTTTTGTGGAATATGCTTTTGGAGTCATGTCTAAGAATTCTTCATCAATCCCTAGGTCCCACAGATTTTCTCCCACTTTCTTCTAAATGATTTGTAGCTTTAGCTCTTATGTTTACTTCTATGGTTAATTTTGAATTTATTTTTGTATAAAGTATGATGGTTAGATCAAAGCACCTCTTTTTGCCTTTCCAATTCCTCCAACACCACTTGCTGAAAAGTCAACCTTTCCTCCATTGAAATGCTTTTGCACAGTTATCAAAAATCAGTAGAGGAATATTTATATGGATATATTTCTGGGTTCTCTATCCTGTTCCATTGATATGAGTATCTCTCCCTCTGCCAATATCACACAGTCTTGATTACTGAGATATGTAGTAAATCTTAAAATCAGGTAGAGTGATTCCTCCCGCTGTACTCTTTTTTCTCAAAATTGTTTTAGCTATTTCAGGTAGGCCCTGTGCCTTTCCATATAAATTTTAAAATACATTTCTCTATGTCTACCAAAAAAATACTTTCTGGAACTTTGATAGGAATTTAATTAAACCTATAGGTAAATTTGAAGAAAATTGACATCTTTACTCTGTTGAGACTTTCAATCCATGAGACTTTCAATGCATGAGCACCTGGGTAGGTCTCTCCATTTATTTACATCTTCTTAGATTTCATCCATCAGTGTTTTATAACAAGTCACGTACATGTTTTGTTTTATTTATATGTACTTTTTCTCTCTTTTTTTTTCATTTTGAGCGATGGCAAGTGGTACTGTATTTTCAACTTCAGTGTCTACCTGTTCATAGGTAGGATATAGAAAAGCAATTTATCTTTGCATGTTTATTATATATCCTGTGATCTTGCTGAACTTACCTATTAGTGCTAGGAGATTTTTTGCAGATTCCTTGGAGTGTCCAATGTTGACAGTCATACCATCTGCATATAAGTACAGTTGTTATTTCTTCCTTCTCTGATCTGTATGTCTTTCCTTCGATTTCATTTTGTTTCCTTGTTGCCTGGCCAGAATTTCCAGCACTATGCTGAAAAAGAAGGATAAGCTGGACATCTTTACCTTATTCCCACTCCTAGGAAGAAAGCATCCTGTCTTTCATGACTACTTATAATATCACTTGTAGGTACTTTGTAGATGTTCTTTATCAAATTCAGGAAATGCCCCTCTACTCAGATTTGTATGAGAATTTTTTTTTTATCATGAATGGTTGTTGAATTTGTCAAGTGCTTTTTCTTCTTCGATTGATATGTCCATGTGATTTTTACTTTTGGGCCTGTTAATATGGTGGGTTACATTGTTGAATTTCCAGGCATTGAACCAGCCTTGCATTCCTGGAATAAACCCCTCTTGGTCATGGTATATAATTCTTTTTATATATTGCTGAGCTCTATTTGCTAATATTTTGCTGAAGTTTTTTTTTTGTCTGTATTCTTTAGTCTTATTTCTGTGTACTCTTTGTCTGATTTTGGTATCAGGATAGTGCTGGCTTTGTAAAATGAGTTGGGAGGTGTCCTCTCCTCTTCCATTTTCTGGAAGAGATTGTATAAAATTTGTGTTAATTCTTCTTTAAACTTTTGGTAGGATTCTCTAGTGAAACCATCTGGGCTTGGATATTTCTCTTTGGGGAGGTTTTCAATTACAAATTCAATTTCCTTAATGGTTATAGTGCTATTCAAATTATTTATTTCACATTGGGTGAGTTGTAACAGTTTGCCCTTTTTTTTTTTTTTTTTAAGATTTTATTTATTTATTCATTTATCCCCCCCTTGCTGCTTGTGCTCGCTGGGTCAGCTAACCGCGCCATGTGGGCGGGCTTGCCTTCACCAGGAGGCCCCGGGAACCGAACCCGGGGCCTCCCATATGGTAAACGGGAGCCCTACTGATTGAGCCACAGCCGCTTCCCTGCGCTTTTTTGAACAGTCAGTCCATTTCATCTAAGTTGTCAAGGATATGTGTATAGAGTTGTTCATAGTATTCCCTTATTGTCCTGATGTCTGAGGAGTCTATATCGATATTCCCTGTTGAATTCTTGATATTGATGATTTGTATCTTCTCTCTTTATTTTTTCTCTGTCAGTCTTGCTAGGGATTTGTTCATTTTATTGATCTTTTCAAAGAACCAGCTCACTGTTTCATTGTTTTTCCATCCTTGAAGTCTTGAAATAAACCTCACTTGGTTGTGATAAATGATTCTTTTATTATATTTTTTAATTCTGTTTTGGATTTTTGCATCTACTTTTACAAAGGAGATTGGTCCAATGTGTCCCTTTTTCACAATGTCCTTGTCTTTCAAGATTATGCTGACCTCATAAAAAGAGTTGGGAAGAGTTACATATTTTTCTGTTCTCTGGGAGGATTTGTGTAATATTGATGTTATTAGACACATATAATTTTATGCACTTAGCTATGTCTTGGGGACAAATAGCTTCATCTCAGAGTATAGAGAGAGGTGGAGGGGAAATAACATTTTTGATCCTTAACCTTCTTCCAAACACTATACTAGAAATTTTACATTCATTATCTCATTATTTCTTATAAAAAATTTCCTTGGACTAGTATTTTTATATCTGTCTTTGAGCTCAGAAAACTGAGAATGAGTGACTGGCCTAAGAGCACACAGCTGGACAGTGGGAGATGTGGGACTCAAGCTAAGTCTTATTTACTGATCTCATACTAGGTACCAGGCATTGTGCTTTGAGATCATCATCTGCTGTGCACTGACTCTTCCCAGCAGCTCATTGATACAGTAATCATGGTTTTCATGGTGGAAGCAAGGAATCTGAGGCTCAGAGAGGGTGAGGAACTTGTTCAGAGCTCTACACCTAAGAAGTGGTCAAGCTGGACTCCAGGGTGGTATTTTGCCATTTTTCAACCTGTGAGTGCATTCTTTGGGTTACAACCAGAATGTTTCTCTTGTGGCTGTGAACACATTCTGTGTGGTAATGACTGCCACCATTGGTGGCAGCTTAAGCAGAAGGAAGGAGGTCATGACTAGAGGCAGGATAGCCACTAGTCCCAGATGCCATGTGCAACAATGGATCAAAGCTGAAGACAGAGCTGGGGAACCAGGCTGCTGGACAACTGGAAGAAAAGAGCTCAGGAAACTAGGCCCTGAAGCCAGGAGATTGAAAAGTGGCTTCACAGGTCCACACACAGACAGGAGATGGGCTGAGAGGTAGGGAGGTGGCTAGTGGTAGAACTGAGGCCTTAGTGCCACCTCTCCATCATGAAAAACAGCTTTCCTGAACCAGGTTTGCCCAGACTACATTCACTCTGTCTCTGCCAAGCCCAGGCCTGAACCCTTCCTAAGTCCTAGGAAGGGAGATGAGGTTTAGGACAGAGGAAAGATGCCCTGAGCCTCCAGAAGCATTGGGGTCAAGTTTGGAGAAGATGGTATGGCAGAGCTGGGGGGAGGGAGAGTTCCTTACAACTCACCTGGTCCAATCCCCTCATTTTCTAGGGGAAAACAAAGGCCCAGAAAAGTGAGGATGAAGTGATTTATTTATCCAAGGCCACACATAAACCTGTACGGCAGTCCCCTGGGGGAGGGCAAGGGCCCAGACTGAGGTATGAAGTATGTGGAGTGTGTAGGGGATGAGAGGGAGGGTTGGCTTCATTCTATAAGGAGCTGCATAGTGAAGTGGGGCAAGAGCATGGACTCTGAGGCCCTACATCTCCACATATTAGCTTGTGACACTGGGAACAAGTTACTTAAATTCTCTGGGCCTCAGTTTCCTCATCTACTCCTCATCTGAGTAACTACTTCTGTATTATAGATGAAATAGTTAATATATATGAAACACTTAGAACAATATCTGACACATAGGACACATTGTGTAAATGTTATTGCTATTTTTATGAAAATATGTCCTTGGGTTGGGGTGGAAAAAGGAGGGGCTCAGGAATCCATCTGCCTGGGCTCTGATCCAGACTCTGCCACTGACTGTCTTGTGACCTTGGGAAAGTCCCTTCCCTCTCTGAGCCTCAGCAGCCACATCTGTGACATGTGTAACATGGGGCTGATAAGAGTCCCTCATTCCCAGGTGTGGCTGGGGGAATTCAGTGGCATCACATGGACTCAGAAGGTGTTGGAGATATGGTGGCTGATATTATAACTGCTGTTTCCACCTAGTGGGGAACAGAGAGGTATCCTCCATGGTTTCTGAGCCCTAGGCCCCACTCCTCCACACCTATCAGGCTGGCCCCTCCCTCCTTCAGGCTCTAGCCCTTCAAGTTACAGGCACTTTATATCTTGGAACCTCTGTTTTCTCATCTGTAAAACAGAGATGATATTCGTCCCTAATGTTCAGGGTTGCTGTCAAAAGTGTGGCTTTTGGATAAGCCTCTGAGTCTGTTTCCTCCTCCAGTATTCTCTAATTTTGCAGCCTCTCTACTCCTGCCCCCAGGCTGCCTTGTTGACTTGACAACTTTCTTTTACCTTACAGCACTGGGAGTTAAAGAAGGGGCCTCCCTGGAGACTGTGAGAGCGCCTTCCAAACAACTCTGAGGCAGGGACCTGGCTGGAGGGCCCACCACCCCCGCTGAAGTGGAAAGATAGGACCTGGCTGCAGAGTCTCTCCCCCGACCCTGGCAGGGATCATTTGCCCCAAAGCCTCCCCTCAGTCTCACCCTGGTCTGGGGCTCAGTGGGACTGGAACAGAATGAGAAGGTGAATCAGAGACTCTGAGGCCTTCTGGAGTAGCAACCATCAACTCCAGCTCTTCCCCTCCCCTCCCCCTCCCCATACAGTTTACTTTAAGGAAAGGTAAACCTAGACCTAGAAAGGACAAATATTGTGGCCCAGGTCACACAGCAATGATTCCCATTCTACTGAGCAGGAATCTGTAGACCAGACCCATTAGATATGGAATTAGGACAACAACCAAGGTCTCCTAAATGCTCTCTTTTCTGGAACCAGAATATGTTGGAGCTGGAAGATATCTTAGTTTAGGGGATATTTGAGTGTAATCCCATTTTGTAGATGAGTATCACTGAGGCCCAAAGAGGGAAAGGGACTTGCCCCAGGTCCAAAGGGAGTTAGTGGCAGATGTGGGACCCAAACCCAGGGCTTCTGACTCCCTGTCCAGGGGTTCTTCTTATACCCCACAGCCTCAAAGAGTGTGGTGGTGGAGCCAAAGACTGCGTGTGGGGTTAGGGATGGGGGTGGGCAAGGGGCACCTAGCACAGGACTGCGATGCTTTCAGCTCCCACTCAATTGGAACTATTGTCTTCCCATTACTTTGTAGCTCTGAGGACCCTCTCTTCCCTGTCTCACTGGTGCCCTGGGGAAGGCATTCTTATATTGTTTAGCCCTAAGGAGAGCCAGGGTCCTGACTTCTAAGCTGTGTGTCCCTGAGTGAATCCTTTCCACTCTCTGGGCCTCTGTTTCTCCAACTTTAAAATGATGAGTGTGGAGGCTGTGGGGAAGGAAGAGGAATTTAGTCTGCATAATAGAATGAACTGGCGAGCTGGAGGGAAAATTCCAGGTGCCCAGGTCCTATCCCAAACCCATAAAATCAGAATATCTGGGGTTGGACTCTGAGCTCGGGTGTTTTGCGCAATTCCACCAGGTGATGTAAATGAACATCCAGGATGGAGGAGCTCTATAAGGGTTCCTCTACCTGACTTTTTTATTTTTTATTTTTATTTTTTGAGATTTTGTGACTAACTGAGGGTGTCTCTGGGCAAGGGAAATGGGAGAAGGCCAGGAAGGCCTGACAGTTCCCCTCCCACAGCCGCCACACTGAGCATGCCAGCCCAAACTATAAGCCATTTTCCCAGGGTTAAAAAATTGCTTTGGGGTTTCCAGCATTGTCTGAATTCCTACTGGGACACTGCTCCTTTGGTAAGAGTCTGACTGTCCACACCTCTCCTCTTCTCATGCTGGCACCCCCACTCCTTCCCTCCCTGGTCTGGGAAGCTGGCTCCGTGTGGCAGAGGAACAACATTGGCTCTGGAACCCAAATGGACTTAAGGTAAAGTCCCTGCTTCACCCTGGGTAGCTCTGCAGCCTCCAAACAATCAGTTCACCTCGAAGCCTATTTTTGCCTGTGAAAAATGGGGCTAATAATAGTACTTCACTCACAGCACTGTTGGGAAGACTGAAAGAGCAAATGCAGGTAGCATGCTTAGCACCCTGTGAGCATTAACTCCTCTTCCCTGATGTCTGCTGCTCAGCCTCAGGGGCAGCCTGGCTCCTGGCTCTTGCAGATGAATCTCTGGAAAATTGACTTGGCCTCTTTTGAAGGATTCAAAATCCTGAAATAGGTCCTCATTCTAAGACAAAGGAAGGAAAAGCTCTCATCTGCATTTGACACTTTCTATTCCCTGAAGTGTGTCCATTCACTTCCACTTGTTTATATTGTGTTCTCAACAAGCTGGTGAGAGAGGTGTTAAAATCCCCCTTGGACAGATGAAGAAACTGGAGCTCAGAGAAGTCCAGCCAGTTACCCAAAGTCATTCAGTTTATAATTGGTGGTGCTGGGATTTGAACTCAGGTCTATCTGGCTCCAGAGTCCAAGCTGTGTCCATTAACTGCCTTAACCTGGCAAAGATCAGGGCAGGCTCCACTCCACATAGCAGGGTCTGAACTAACATCACCCTGCCCTAGTTATGAAGAAGATGCCCATTGTAGGTGCTTAAGCAGTCGAGGGCATCAGACACATGGTTGGATATATGCTTGTATGCGCACACTCACACACACACACACACAAAACAGGGGCTGAAGCACTGTGGAAGCACCTATGCCACTGTGGCAGGTAATGCAAGAGACCGTCTGACAATGATCACTGCAGTACTTTGTTGGCTGGCAGGGTCGAAGCAGGCACTCCACACCAGCACCTTGGAAGTAGGTTGGCAAGGTTCTGTTTGCTGAGAAAGATATTAATGGAAATGGTCAATGAGCCCCACACCCTGAGCACACTGACAGATTTTTCCAGACACACACACACAAGCACATGCTTGCACACTTGTCCATGGTGGTAAAACTAGTAATAAACCACCCTTGTTTGTTTCTGGCTTTTCAACATATGCAGAAGAACTTTCTCCCATCTGCCATCTCATTTCCTCCAACAATGTAGTCATTCAATAAATAATTACTGGGCACCTACTACCTGCCAAGCACTGTTCTAGGTGCTGGAGATACAACAGTGGACAAACTAGATAGGCAAAGATCTGTCTCCTTATGAAGCCCATAATTTAGTCAGAAGAGGCAAATATATATATATATATAAAGCATTAGATGGTTAGGGAGAAAAAATATATTGAACATTAGACTGCTAGGGAGAAAAAGAAAGCAGGAGGAAAGAGAGTCAGCGTGTCTGAGGGAAAAGGGTGCAAGTTTAGCTACCATGGCCAGAAAGGCCACACAGAGAAGGCAACCTTTGGGAAAGTTCTGAAGAAGGTAATGAAGCAAACATGTAGATATATGGGGGGAAGATCCTTCCAGGCAGAGAGAATAGCTGTTGCAGAGAACCTGAGTTGGTTGGTTATATGCCTGGAGCAATGTGAGTGAGGAGAAAAGGAGCAGGATATGGGGGCATAAAGGAAATGAGGAGCCACATCTTGGAAGGCCTTTTTGGCCATTGTGATTATTTGGGCCCTATATTAGTCAGTGTTCTCTGGGGAAACAAAACCAACAGGAGAGATCTGTAAATATTTAAAGATTTTATAAAATTGTCTCACATGACTGTGGGGCAGGTTGCAAGCTGGAAACTCCAATAATGGATTTTCAATGAATTCTCCAGAAGTTGGCTGGTTGAAGTAGAGATGGGAACTCTCTCTTCTGACTGCTGAAACCATCACTTCTCCTTTTAAGGCCTTCAACTGATTGAATGAGATGTCTCTCATTGCTGAAGGCAACTCTTTAGTTGATTGTAAATGCAATCAACCATAGATTCAATCAACTGATTATTTAAGTCCACGAAGTGTCCTCACAGTAACAATTAGGCCTGTGCTTGCTTGACCAAACAATTGGCCACCATTACACATGAACCTAACCATCATAGGACCTGACTCTTAGAGAGATGGCAAGCTATGGGAAGGTTTTGAGTCCAGAACTGCCATGGGTTCAATGCCTTGGGTTTAATAGGATCCCTCAGGCTTAGATCCTTCAGATGTAGAAAATGGGCTGTGAGGGGCAAGGGCAGAGGGCAACCTGGATGTGGGTGGAAGCAGTGGAGGTGAGAGAAAGTCATTGGATTCTGGATATATTCTGAAGATAGAGACGAAGACTTGCTGACAGATAGGATGCGGGGTGTTGAAGAAAGAAAGACACCAAGGACAACCCCACGTGGTATGAAATCCACATCTCTTTCCACCTCTGCTGTCACCACCCTGGTCCAAGGCACCACCCCTTCTTACCAGGACATCTGTCAGGCCCCCTTGCTTCCATGCCTGCCCCCTACAATCTCTTCTCCACCCAGGAGCCAGAGGGACCCTTTTAAAATGGAAATCAGGTCGTGAGATTTTCCTGCTTCCAAGTCTCCAGTGACTTCCCATGACACTTAGAAAAGGGTTCAGGACCTCCATGAGCTGGCTCCTGTCCGGTTACCCAATGATCTTCCCTGTCTCTATCCCCATCCCCAGCTCAGCTCCAGCCTGCTCTACTGTTCCCTGAGCTTGCCAAGCTCATTCCCAGGGCCCTTTGCATTTGCTGTTTTCACCGCCTGGAATGTTCTTTCTCTACTTTGCACTGTTGGCTCCTTCTTATTCTTCAGGTCTCAGCTGAATCAGAAAGATCCCTCCCTGTTCCACCAGCCCATCTACAGCAGATTCCTCACTCTGGGGTTTCCTCTCTCATAACTCTTTGTTTTTCTTTGATTCCCTTCATGGCATATTCCACAGACTTGCAACTGTATATTTGTTTCTGCGACTTTTGTATCCTTCACTATGCAGTCTGCTGAGGGCAAGGGCAGGAACCACACAGACTTTGCTCCAACCTATTTCTCAGTGCCTGGTTCCAAGCTGCCATATGCAGCTATATGGCAAGTGCTTTATAAGCATATGCTTATTTAATACCCACAGCAAGCCTGTGGAATAGATGTCGCTATTATTCCCATTTTATAGATAAGGAAACTGAGGTACAGAGAGGTTATGTGATTAGCAAGTGGTAGAGCCAGGATTCAAACTTGGGTTTGTCTGACTGCACTGCCTGTCCCTTTCAGGGCCTCCTACCCCCACCCTGCCACACACACTCACAAATGGGTGCTCAGGAAATACTTTTTAAATGAATGAATGGATAGGAATTTTTTTAAAGTTAGGCTTAAACTCAGGTCTATGGAGTGCAAAATCTACATTCAACCTCCATCTCTTAGGCTGACATACTGGAATGCCCTATACCAATTTTGTTGCTAGCTTGTAGAAAGAACATGTGCTTTGGAGCCAAGCACACTGAAGTTCAAATCCCTGTCCCACTGATTACTCTGTGATCTCAAGCAAGTCACTTTACATCTTGGAACCTCT
This sequence comes from Tolypeutes matacus, assembly GCA_026826555.1. Lineage (NCBI taxonomy): Eukaryota > Metazoa > Chordata > Mammalia > Cingulata > Chlamyphoridae > Tolypeutes > Tolypeutes matacus. The sequence goes on from JAKSZT010054532.1 coordinate 1,976,088, forward strand.
GTTTTCTCATTTCTGAAATAGGGATGATATATGCCCCTAATGTTCAGGATTGCTGTCAGAAGTGTGACTTTAGACAAGTCTCTGAGTCTGTTTCCAGTATTCTCTTAATTTCATGACACTCTGTGATTAATCTCAGACCATCCTGCTGTACCTTGTTTTACTCATCCACCCTATCAATCCACCCTCAGTTCCCCCACCCATCTACCCATCCATCCATCCAATCCATCAATATTGATGACTCCCCTATACACCAGGTCCTGTGATAGGCCATGAGGTCCAGAGAAGAGTAGGATATTAACAAAGCTTGTAATCTAATTGTTCAAATAAAAATTGAGATCACTATTATGTCCTGTGGGCCCATGGAGGGTGAGGGCTTGTTGAATGAAGACAAGTTAGCTGGCCTGAAGGCTACGGTATGCCTTCTTTGAAGGCTGAAATTGTGTTGGTTTACCTTTCGGTTTACCGTACCAGTGCCTAGCATATGGGGACTTACTATTTGCCAAGTTGCTTCTGAACTGTGAAAGCTATGTGGTGAAAGGTCTTGAATATAGTTTGAACTTTAGCCTGCTGGCCACATAGTTTCAAACAGAGGAGTGACAAGATCAGATTCACTTTATAGAATGAACTTTCAAATTCCTAGTGTCTTCTGGATTAGAAAGGACAGCAATGGAAGCAGGGAGGCCAATGAAGAGGCTGTTGCACTAGTAGCAGTGAGAGATAATAAGTGATTTATCTCAGGTGGAGACAAGTGGATGGATTCATGAGATATTTAAGAAGTAGACTCACTTTGTCGTGGTGATCAAAAGGTGGTGAGGGAGAGAGACGTAGAAGATGGAGCCCAGGTTTCTGCCTGGGACAACTAGGGAGCTGGCTCCTGATGCCCCTGGCAGGCCCCTGGAAGGCTCCAGATGACTCACCATGGAGGCCTGGGACAAGGCAGCAGATGAGAATCCTGTGGTTTTCCTCTCCTCTCTCTTTCTCTTCCTGTGTTTCTCTCCCCTCCCCACCTCCTTCTCTTTTCTCTCCTCCTCCTCTTATTTCTTCTTTCTCCTTCTCCTTCTTCTTCTCCTTCTCCTCTTCCTCCTCATTCTTGTTTTCTCTATCTCTCTTTCTCTCTATTCTTTTTTCCTCCTACTTCCTTCTTGCCTCTCTCCCTTACACACATATACTTTCACGCCTACCCTCACACCCACTCACACACTCACCTTTCACCTGCTTGGGAGGATGTCTGAGTGTGTATGTATGCATGTCTATGTGTGTAGACATTAGAATTGGATGGAGGAAATGGGAGTTTAAAATATGAAATTTTGAAAAGAATTTTGGTCTCAGACCAGACTCCCAGTGAAGGGCCAAATAAGACCCCCATGGAAAACAAGCTGGAGTCAATGGGAAACTCATCCATTCCCTCAGCAGACATTTCTAGAGGCCTCTTCTGTGCCCAACCCTGAGCTGGGCCAGTTTGTAAAGAACACAGAGAAAGGTAAGACTCAGTAATTGCCCTTGAGAAGCTAGTAAGAGAGATGGTCACCTCTCCAAACTGCCAGGGAGTGATCAGAGAGGTCATTGTGGGAGTACTAAAGAAGAAGCCCCCAATTGCCTGCCCTGGGTGACAGGTTCAAAAAGACTCTACCCAGGAGTTTCCCTTTGAGATAGGTTTTGAAAGGTGAGTAGGAGTTCATCATGCTGAGAAGAGAAGAAGCACATCCCAGTTAGATGGAATAGCAGAGGCAGAGCCTGCAAGTATGAAAGAAAATGGCCAACAATTAGTGAGATTGAGTAGCAGACTAGAAGTGGGAGAAAGTGGTGGGAGATCGAAGCTGGAGAAGATTAGGCCCCTGAATGGCACAGGAATGAATTTGAATGGTGGGCTGCTAATTAGTACAGCACCCTTGAAGGACACACTGGCAGCTTCCATCAACATTTCAGATACCCAGACCTTTTGACACAGCAGTTCCACACCTCAGTGTCTGCCCTGGACAAATAGCTGGCATATAGGTATGCACAAGAATTACAGCATTTTGGAAATATAAACTAAAATGCATAATATTATGAATAGCCACAGATAGGAGACTGGTTAAATAAGATTTTGATCCATCCCTGCTAAGGAATACCATGAGGTAGTTACAGTAAATGGAGTAGATCTCTTGAAGGAAGAACAAGAGTAAAACGATACATATTTTTAACTTGCAGCAAAATGGGTTGGTATACTCATTGATTTCCTAGCTCTATATGCTGAGAAGACCTAGAAGCAATGACACTCCAGTAGCAAGGAGCACTCCTAGCACCTAGATCGTGGTTTCTAAATAACAATCTCCAATAAAAGAATCACAGGCTCCTTGAACAAATGACTGAATCCAGGGCTGGTGCATGGAAAGTACCAGATGAACGTGGACCATCTTGTGGTGCCAGAAAGTAAGGAAGTACTCCAAAAAAAAATGGAGGCTTGTTGAAAGAACACAGGAGCCAACCAGAAGGAAGTCCTAATAGCCAAGGCTGGCACAATTTGAATGAAAAATAATACTAATGATTTTTAATTTTTTTTAAATTTTAGAATAGTTTTAGATTTAAACAAAAAACACAAAGATAATACAGAGTTCCTGCTTACCCTGATTCCAGTCTGCCCTATTGTTAACATCCTACATTGCTTTGATACATTTACTACAATTAACAAGGCAATTTTGATATATTATTATTATCTAAAGTCCATACTTTATTCAGATTTCCTTAGTTTTCACCTAATGTCCTTTTTCTGTTCCAGAAGTCAATCCAGGATACCACATTGCATTTTGTCGTCATGTCTTCTTAGGCTCCTCTGGGCTGTGATAGTTTCTCAGACTTTCCTTGTTTTTGATGACCTTGACAGATTTGAGCAGTATGGGTCAGGTATTTTGTAGCATGTCCCTGAATTTTAATTTGGGAAGCCATGATATCTTTCTCATGGCTAGACTGGAAGGTATGGTTTTGGAAGGAACGCCGCAAAGGTGAATTGTCCCTGTTGACACATTATATCAATGATCCATGCTATCAACATGATTTGTCACTGATATTAACCTTGATTATCTGTTTGACACAGTATTTGTCAAGCTTCTCCACTGTAAAGTTACTTTTCCCTCTTTCCATACTGGACTTTTGGGAAGGAAATCACTATGTGCGGCCCACAGTTAAGGAGTGGGAAGCTGTACCCTACCTCCTTGAGGAAGAAAATAATATGGGATTTTAACCCATAGAATAAAATTAATACCCATAGGTTCATACTGTTATAAATAGATAATTGAATAGATAGATAAATAGATAGATAAGAAAAAAGGGACAGCACCTCCTTATAGTAAAATTCCAATTAACGCATATAGAAAGAAAGAAGGGAAATAAAACATCCCTATTAGGGGAAAAAATACAGTAATAATTGTCACAGACAAGAGCCACTGATGGGTGCTAAAATTAATGGGCAGACATTTGAGGAGAAATAGGACTTGCCTAGTCTCAAAAGTATGTCACCCAAGATATCTATTAACTACAATAGTTAATATTGTCATATTAACTACTTGCTTAACCAAATGACCAAGGTAAACATCACCAGTATTAAGACTCATTGACATCACCAACGTCTTGAAATGATGCACTGAAAAGGACTCAAAATCATTTCTGCAATGTTCTTGCTGAAAATGCATAAACTCGTTTCAGTCATGAGCAAACATCATGTGAACCCAAATTGAAGGGTGTCCTATAAAATCACATATTAGTAGTCTTCAAAAAAGGTCAAGATCATAAAAGGCAAGGAAAGTCTGAGGAACGGGTTGCAGGAGATTTGGGAGAAATAACAACAAAATCCAATGTGGAATCCCAGATAGGATCCTGAAACAGAAAAAGAACATTAATGGAAACATCGGGGAAATTCAAATAAGATCTGTAGTTCAGCTAATAGTATCATACTAACGCTAACTCCCTGGTTTTGCTCATTGCACTATGGTTATGTAACATTAATATTAGGAGAAGCTGGGTGAGAGGTGTACGGGTGCTCTCTGATCTATTTTTATTTTCCGACTTTTCTGTAAATCTAAAATTAGTTCAAAATAAAAGGTTAAAAAATTGTCAGCATAAAAGATTTGGGGCAGATACCTGGAAGGACTCTGGTGGCAGAAACATGAGATGGTTCTGTGGATTTTTGAAGGATGCTTGTCTCAGGCAGTTAAAGGAAAAGAGCCAAAGAAGAGGCCTGGGAGTTTGGCCCTTGGGTACTCAGAGATGCCTGAGAATGCCCTGCCTCTCTTTGGATTTGGGGGGTGAGAAACCCCCTCTTCTCAGAACCTACCTTCCTCCCAAAATTTGATGATCTATGGTGAACCTGGTTGAATCTCGCTGTAGATCCACCCCTGGGCCCCGTGTCTGCCCTGGGTCTGGAGACTGCGGCAACCCTCCCCACTTTCTCTTCTCCAGCTTGGTGCTGGGAGGGGCAGTGCTATAATCCCCCTCCCTCCTGGGGATTCTCATCCTGGAGGGTGGGGTAGGGGGGTGGGTAAGGCAAGGTGAGGCTGAAGCAGTTGGGGGGAAGGCTTGGCAGGCAGGCAAGAGCAGAACTCGGTACTCCAGAGGGAGGGAAGCTCAGACAGTGGTTAGCTGCGGAGTGGGGCTTAGCAGGGGGAAGGGGGAAAGGGAGGGGGACTCTCCTTCTCAAGGGGCCCTTTCATGTTGAAATCAGCCGGCGTGAATGCTGGCGGCCCAGGAGCCCAGCCGGGGGAAATGTGAGAGCCCCCTTATCTCCCCTCATGTCACAGCACAGTCTGCGGTTCCCAGCCGGCCAGCGAGGATGCATTAGGAGAAGTGTCGGGGTGGGGGGGTTCCCATCAAGACCTTGAGCTGGGCCCATTCACTTTGGGGGGCTGAGGGGAAGCAGCTTCCTGACCTTCCTGGCCCTGGAAGTGGGGGTGGACAGGAGCGCCCCATATCTTGGAGCAAGGAGAGTCAGCAGGTTTTGCGGCCTGGACTTGTGAACTTGGCAGGAATCAGAATGAAAGCCTCAGGTCCCACCCTTTCATGAATGCCAGAATTCCCTATAAGCATCGCTCTCCTCGCCCACTCTGAGTGTTCAGGTCCTGCTTACACACCTGTGGGAACAAGGAGCTCAACCCCTCTTGGGAGAACACTAGAATCTGCACTGGTTAAAACCCTGGGTTCAGTTTGCATTTCTGGGCCAGGAAACCTGGGGACATTTGACCAGAGAGGCTGTGGCTGCACCTTCCCTGGGATACTCTTAGCCCAGGAGTGACCCCTGCTGTCCAGACAACCCTGGAGGCAGAGGACTGAGCCTGGTAGGCTCCCCATCTAAGAAGGACCCGTGAGGTTCTTTGTAAATCTGCTGCTGCTAGAGGGAGATGGGTGAGGCCAACATCTCTCTGTTGGGGGCATTGTTGGTCCCCATAGCTGGAGCTCTCAGCAGCCCATGTTTTCAGAGACCCCGTTTACCCATGCAAGTTCCTGTCCCCATCCCCGCCCCCAACACATTCTCACGGTCCAGGGCCCCAAATCTCTTCCCCAAAACTTCAATGGGACCCAAGAGGACCCTGTCTGGTGGGAGCTTAGGTCATCCCAGTAGCCTCTGCTGCCCAAGAGAGGAAAGAGCTGGAGAGACCCCAGGCGGGCTCTGTGGTGGCATGGGTCCTTGGAAAGCAGTACGAGGTAAGGCAGGGAGTGCAAGAAGTCCCCAGGAGAGAGCTGGGTACAGGAAGGAGCATGGGGCTGTAGACCTCTGCATTCTGCCTGCCCACCGCCCCCCCATGCTGCCATCACCTTGCTGGATGACCTTAGGCCAGTAGGTGTCTCGGTCTCCCCGACTATCAAACGGGAAGAAACTCTTAGCCTCCCCCGCCCCCCATTGAAAATAACCTCCCCCACCCTATGGTCCTCTTTCCCCTTATTTGCTTTATTTTTTTCCTTTCTAGCATGCATCACACTCTGCAGTTTGGTCGATATATTTGTTGACCATTGTATTCTCTGTCTCCCCCCACCTAGAACACAATCTGCATGAGGGCAGAGGCCTTGTCTTCATCATCACTGCACTGCACCCATGCGGAACAGGGGAATGAAGTGGTCCCTGAGAACTTCTCAGCTGCAGGCATGCTCATTCCATTTGTTCCAGGTGAGATTCTGGGTTGGAGCCAGGGAGGGAAACACCATATTCTGGGGGTTGCAGATGCCTGGCAAAGGAGAATTTTTCTCCCGGAGCTGTGGGAAACGAACAGACCACAGGGTGGGCTCTAAGGTGTGAAAGGCTAGACTAAGGCCACAGGGGAAGGGAAGCCCAGATCTTAGTTGGCTCCCAGGAAGCAAACTACATGTGGGGCTTGGCCCTGGGGGCAAGGGCAGAGTTTGATTGCTCCAGTCTCCTCAGTACCAAGCTTGGACTTGGCAGGGGAAAGGAACTCGGGCAGTGTTTGATGGTTAACGATACTTGCTCACCATTTTGCCCCTGCCCTCAGTATCTCAGCTTTGTCTCTGGGACTTCCCAACACCTTCCTAGATGGAACCTGCCCCACATTCCTGCCATCTTCCCACAGGTTGGCTGTGTACTATGTGTCATCCCACTGAACCCTTGTCACAATAGGGTAGGTAATATGATCATCCTCATTCGACAAACAAGGCAACAGAGACTCAGAAAGGTTTAGAGCCTTGCCCAGCGTCACACAGCTAGGAAGTTACAGAGCTCATATTTGAACCCAGGTCCATGCTCTTTCCTCTTTTCCCATCTGCCTTCTGTAGGAGGTATTCAGAGTTCCCATTTGAATTGCCCAGGATATGTGGGTCCCACACACCACAGTTTCCACACATTTTCGCTGTCTAATTGCATCCTTTCCCCCAGCCTGGGTGGTGACCAGGCCCATTATCCCACATTTCACAGACCAGACTGGGGCTAAGAGTTACCCAGGCAATATCCGGACAGCACTAGGACTCGGGCCCAAGTCTGCCCCATGCTAGAACCTTGCCCTTTCCCTTCTACCAGGCTGGGCCTAAGCTTTTGGACCCCACTCGCTGGCCCAGGGCTCCTGCCCTCACAGTCTGCATTCAATACTACTGATGGCATGGGCATCCCAGAGACCTAGCCCTGGGTAGAGCCCTGTCAGATATTCCTGTTGGGCCTCCAGTGAGGAAACAGATAAAGGTGGGAGGGTGAGCAGGCTTTGCCATGGGATCAGCAGAGAAGGCCAGCCCTGGGGCTTTACAGAGTATCTACAAAGGTCCCCGACCAAGGGCTGGGTCTTAACTTGGTTACAGACTCAAGCCTGAGTTCAGTGAGTATTCGCTGAGTGCCCGTGATCTGCCTCGCATTTAAGAAAACGTTTTCTGGAGAGGCGGTTGCCATTCATTGAGTCCCCACGGCATAGCAAACACTAGCTGTGGGCTCTCTGATTGGACCCCCACAGAGTCCTAAAGGGGGTGCTCTGAATGGTCACCCAAGTTTGCAGATGGGTGAAGCGAGGGTCAGGGAAGCCAAGCCACATGGCCAAGGTGGCTCAGCTAGAAAGTAGCAGAGATGGGAGTGGAACCAATGCCTGCCTGACTCCAAAGTCTGTGATCTTATCCCCTGTGCCATTTGTCTTAGAAGGAGAGCACCCTGGTTGGGAAGTGGGAATAGTAGCCTTTGCTCTTAGAGGGGTGGGAGTGGGGGTGGAGGAGAGAGTAAGAGAAAAAGCCCCACCAAAGGGCCAGCTCATTCCCTGTGTACATAGGGTCCTTAGTTGGCAACCTCCCCCAACGCCTCACCTAAATTTTATCAAGTTGAAGAACCCCAAGTTGGTTTGAGGGTGAGGATGCTGGACAGAGGAATCCAAGCATGACTGCACCGAGGGCACAGCTGGTGTTAACTCCAAGCTGCTGATGGGACCAAGGGGACCAAGGGCAGGGGCAAAATGGCCCTAGAGAGGGCAAACGGGTCAGAATTGGAGAGGAGTGTCTTTTAGAGAAATTCTGGCTGGGAAATCACTGGCAAAGTACATTCAAAGAAAAGGATGAAGCCTTTTGATTTGTAGATCAAAAAAAGTGATTAGAGAAGCAATCGGTATGGATATCATCTCCCCGTCTTCTCAAACCTCAGAGACATAGGACTTAGTGTTCCCATTTTACAGACAGTGAGAATGAGGCTCTCAAATGGGATATGATGGATCCAGAGTGGCCTAGTTAGGAAGGGAGCAGATCTGGGTTGTGAACACAGGTCTACCTGGTTTCAGAGTCCAAGATGTGAAAAGCCCAAAGGCAGGCTCTCAGGGAGAAAAACCCTAGGGGGATGGCAGCAGAAAGATCCCCAGAGCCCAGAGCTGTGAGTCTGGGGCTGTGAGTCTTAGTCCTCAGAATCCCTTGGCCAGCAGGAGCTCCTTCTTAGATTTCTCCGGCAAATTCAAGACATTCTGGGCCAGAACAGAGGTAGAGGACATCAGGTCCAAACCCCTCCCTCTTTCCATTAGATACTTATGTCCTCTCTGAAACGTCTGTGAGATAAATAGCATTTCAATAAGCAGAGAGAGGAGAAGGCATTCCAGGCAGCATGTACAGCCTGAGCAAAGAAAGGCATGGAGGTAAGAGAAGCCACGGCACAGGCAAGGATGGGTGAGATTAGTGCAGCTAAAGCCTGGTGATTGTGAAGGATGGAAAGGAAGGTAGGGAAGCTGGCTGAATATCGGGTCCTGTAAAGGTCCTCCAAAGGTTGTCTAGTCCAGACCCTCACCCTGGCTTGAACCTCCTTCTACAGCAGCCCTGGGACACAAAGCAAATGCCTGTTCCTCTTTCCCCACGGCCACCTGGTAGGAGTTGAGAAGCTGGAAAAGGGACTCACAGCTCTTCTAGCTTGAGACCTGTATTTGCAGATAGGAAAACTGAGGCCCAGAGAGGGAAAGTGACTTATGCAAGGGAGCACAGCCAGTCCGGGGTAACCCTTGGCGAGATACATTGTAGACACCTGGAAATATCCATTGAATGGAGTCTTGGTTTGGAGCAAGAGTCAAGACACAGCCTTTTGTCAGAGAACTTGGTGAATGCTGTTACCACCCTCTGTTCTCCAGCGTGAATGTCTCCAGCTTCTGGGGCATCTCCTCAATACTCAGAGCAATGCCTGGCACATAGTAGGAGCTCAATCAGCATGTGTTGAATGAATGAAGGTTTAAGTCAGCAAATGGGAAGGGGGGACCTTCAAGACTTCCATGAGGACATCCAGCTGAGGGGGCCAGTGGGAGCCGAAATCTAGCTCATGCTGGAATCACTGAACCACATGCCTGGTGCAAGTCTGCATCCACCCAAAGGAGGCACATGTTGCTCATTTGCACTTGGACACTGTACAGGCTCATGCCAGTGCTGGGGACTTTGGAGAACCAAGGAGTAGGTCTCCTCTGTGGCCTGTTCTTTCTCTTCCAAAGAGATGTACATTTGGCCATGGCCCACCCACCTCATCTTCAGACAGACCCCCAAGTGAACAGGAGGGCTGCCTTCCCCCTCCTGGGTGCCAGCCATCATTTAATGCAGGCGCTTTCTGGGCCACCGCCTCCCGCTGCTGGCTCAGACTGACTTTCTAGTCAGCTAACCCCAAATCCTTTGCCACCCACTCCTTCACTTACTGCCTCATTATGCGCCAGCCTCAACAGCAGTTCTTTCCCCCTGGCATACTCTGACTGTTGTGCTTATTAGACACTGCCCTCCTGGAACTTTGAATGATAAAGGGGCTAGGCATTGTGCAGATGGAGAAACTGAGGCTTAGAAAGGTTGAGTCGTGTGGCCTAGATCACCCAGTAAGGACATCCCAGCTTGGCTTTAAACTGAGATCTCTCTACCACAAAGTTTGTGCTCTGCCCACTGCTCCCCTGCAGGGCTCCTGCTGGAAAAGCACCTGATGTCAGACCCTTGGCCATCGTCTCTTGTATAGTGTCAGTTGACATCAGAAGGTCTGGCCATGTGCTGTAGATGCCACCTGTGTGACTCTAGGCAGAGCTCCCACCTGCTCCTTAGTAGGGGACAGATGGACTTTGGTTCTGCCCACTGACCTTATCATTCAGAGCTATGGCAGGACTTCTAAGACCTAGGCCTGGGCTTAGTTGGGAGGGAGCCCAGGCCAGGCCCAGCTCCCCAGCTGTCCACCATCCAGCATGCCCAAGCTGGGAACTTAGGCTTAGACCCCGATTGTATAAATTCCTGTCTCTAACCTGGGAAGGATTTTCCTGGGGACACAAGGTGTCAGCCAATCCCATCTTCTCACCAAAGTGAGTGTCAATTCTAGTCCTTCCCTAGGCCTCAGTTAGCCAGTCAACTGGGCAGATGGAAAGAGGGACAGGTCATGCCCCATCTCAGGAATACCTGGAGCCATGTGGGGCTGGGCCTGCTTGCCTGGTGGCCTGATCTGACTCTGGTAGAAGGTGGAATTCCCACACACAGTGCCAGCCATCACATCAGTCCTCTTTGACAGCACAGGGCAGAAGGGAGTAAAAGAAAAAGTTTCAATGAGCTGAGAGTCTCAACTGCTCAGGCTCTTGTTGGGAAATGAAGAAAGTATTACATGGCAAAGGAGGGAGAGAGAAAGACAGACAGCAACTGACAGAGAGAGGAGGCAAGAGAATAGAGGGCGAGAGTCAACAGGGAGGATGACAAGATGAAAGCAGGGTTGGGGAGTCAGCATAGCTGAATTCTAGGCCCAGTTAGGTCACTGACTTTCTCCAGGGCCTACAGCCAGTCACTCCTGTATTTTTAGGCCTCAAAGTCCCATTTGTCAGGCTGGTGGGGGGCACGGGGAGGACTGGCCTAGGTCTCCCCCAAGGGCCCACCAGCACTGACATTCTCAAATTCCACAAGAGAAAAAGTGCCCTTTCTAGGATGGATCTGGCAGGGGTGTTTCTGAAGCTCACAGCAATGAAAAATAGAAAAAAACAAACTTTGGAAATTCCAAGTGTCTCTGTGGCTAGGGGATGAAGGAGGCAGAGCAGCAGGCAAACGTGAGCAGAGCTTCAGAACTATTTGTCTAGGAATCAAAGGCTCTTAGGGGTAGATCACATGTTCTCAGAGGCAGGACTGCCAGCCGCTACCCCCTCCTAGCCTACCCATTCAACTTGACCTTGGCATCATGCTCTTACCACCCCCACCCCACATTGCTACCCTCCCTGGAGGAATAGGGGAAGAAGTCAACCTTTTTCACTTCATGACACACAGAGATTTAAAAAAAGACTATTTGTATGACAAACTGGGGTAAAGGGGCCTGGAGCTTCAGGCCACCTCAGGCCTCACCTCACCTTCCTGAGGGCTGAGGGAGCAACTCTCCCAGCAGATTGTAATTCATTGGGCACAGCAGGTGGAAAGCTTGGTCCCCAAACACTACTGCTCAGGGGGATCCCAGCTTGTGGCCAGAGCTAGGCCACAACTGGGAGGGAGAATGCCAGAGCCCCAGTTAGGAGTTGGCCCTTTTTCCCTGGGTTCTGTTTCCCAGTATCACAATGCCCCAGCATGCCTGACCTACTAGCTGGGCATGGAAGCCACAAGAAAGTTGGCCCAAGGGCATTGTGAAGTCCACCAGGAATCCTATAGTCAGCTCCAGGTATAGTTGGCCACCCTTCCTCTCTTTCTTCTCAAACTCACATGTCCTCCCTTCCCCCATCCTCTGCTCCGTCTTCGTTCTCAGCAGGATCTGAGCCATCCTGACATGCTACCTCCTTCTGGCCACCACATGCCAATAGACCTCACGTTCCAATCTCCTCTTTCCCAGCCACCTGGGCCCAGGAAGCCAGGCTGCTGGCCAAGAGTTCAAGGCCACCATGGCTGCTGCTCACCTAAGCCCAGAGCTTCTAAGAAAGGCCTTTGCTTAACCATCTGGACAAGGTGTCACAAGCCTGGATGAGGTAATAGCCAGCGTGAGGGTCTCTTCCTCTCCAGCCATCATGCTTGCCACATGTCAACTAACAACCCTAGTGCCTTTACAGTCTGCATCTTCTCCTCTGGGCCCCGCAAGGCAGGGGCAATGTTCATTCGGCCAATAGCCAGCAGCCCTGCCCTAGGCCTGCTGCTCGCAGGGATGGAACCCCAAAGCTCTGTGAGACAGAGGTTGAAATTTTAGGCTCCAGGCTAAAGGCTTTGTGTGTGTGTGTGTGTGAGAGAGAGAGAGAGAGGGAGGGAGGGAGGGAGGGAGAGGGACCCTCACCCCTTAAAGTACACTCCCAGAGAGTAAGGGCAGGAGGAGAAGGCAAGGAATAGACAGGTTCTGCTTTCAGAGGGCCTGGGGACGATGTTTGACCAGGTGAGATAGAGCAGCTGCTTCGGAGCCAGGAGAACACATTCTCCATCTCAGCCGAAATGACTCCACCTGGGGATTGGGGGGTGAGAGGAGAGGTCTGGAGCCCCTTTTCCCCCTGCCCAGGAGGGCAGACAGATCAGGATATTATGACGTAGGAAAAGGGAGAGAGGGTGAGCTGCCTCTCCTCCACCCCAGCCTATCCCTTCTGCCCTGCAGGCTGGTGTGGTGCACATCCCAGACAGTTAGGTTGCTCTAGAGTGGCATGGAATGGAGACAGGTCCCACTGGGTGCAGATGGACCTGGCAATGATCCATGCCAGCCTGTCTCAGGAAATTGGGATCTTCTCCCAATGCTTTCTGCTTCCTCCCAGGCCACGGTCAGGACCTGGGCTGGCATACTTTTCCCCAATTGGAGCCACAACCCAGGCACCAAAGGAGGCCCCAGGCAGTTGGGTCATCCATTTCATGCCTTGGAACACTGAAGCCCAGTCAGTAGGACTGGCTGGGCCAGAGATGCCTCAGCAAAGCCCAGGCTCCCAGAAGCCCCAAGTGATCAAATCCTACTGCCTATTCCCAAACAAGGATTGCCATCAGCTAGGAAAAGTCCCCTAGGCTCATCCTAGGGCTCCTTCTGCATGGCTGCCTCCAAGACCTAGTCTTTACCTCCGTAGTCCACCTGTCCACAAAGAGATGCCCAGGGTGGCACCTGCCAGAGGGCCAACCGAGAGCCAACTCACTTGATTTGTTCCAAAGGGGCAGTGTAATGTGGAAAAAAGAACATTGGCGTTTGTCAGCACTGGGTGGAAATCTAAGATCTGCCATTTTCCTAACTGTGTGGCATTAAGCAAGCCATTCAACCTCTCTGAGCCTCACTGTTTTCATCTACCTGAAGGAGGGAACTGCTAGGACTTGTCTGCCCTACATACCTCAAAAACCCCAGATTGGGGCCAGGACGAGGGTGGTCGTTCATTCCTCCATGCAAAAAAGATTTCTCGAGCACCAATTCTAGGGCCTTGGGATACCACAGTGAACAGAACAGACAAAGCCCCTGCCATCAAGGAGTATCCTTTCTAGATGGGGAGAGCAGTCAATAAAAAATAAACAGCTACTGTAACATCAAGTGGTGATGAATGCTAGAAAAAATACAGCCGAATGAGGGGCCCTGACTGTGTCTGCCCCATCCTCCTACCCAGCCAGCCACTGAGCCTTCCAGAGCCCACGTGGCTCCTTGCTTGTGAGTGGCTCAGCCTGACAGGGAGAGCAGGACACTGATCTGGAAACCCAGTGGCCTGGCCTATTTCTGTCTCGAGCCTTGGCCCTGATCCAGCCCAGCTCCCAGCCTCCGTTGCTTCCCTTAGCTCTTCCCCGGGAGTCTGCCAGAAACCCAATTCTGCTTTCCCCTCCCACCAGGCTCCCAGCCACCTCCCAGAAGTCACCCTGGGCAACCTCTCGGGCCTGGTGTCCCCGGTCTGTGCTGCCCCTGTCCCCTAGCTCTAGGTGCCATTAGGGCCGCTGCTTCTTCCACACATGAACTAGAAGTCAGCAGCTCCTGGTGTCACTGACACTCCTATAGGTACAGAAAGACAGGAGGAGTGCCCTCAGACAAGGGGCCCGAGGAGGAGGCTGAGATGGAAGGGCAGAGAGGTTTCTCCCACAGGCCCTACACCCCAGAGGCAACTCTCGTTCCCCCTTGTGAATTGTGTTTGCACATACTTTTATGTTTTGGCGATTTAACAGAGATGAGGCTACCATGTCCAGCTGAGAGATGGTTTTCTGTTTACAGAAGTCAGTCAAGCTCATTAGAGAAAAATTGGGAGACACAGAAAATGAGAAGGAAGACAAAAAGAACTTTCCCACCACCTGCTACCCAGAGATAATCCCTGCTCACATTTTGGGTTATTACCTGCCTGTTGCTTTTCTACACCCAGCTCTAGAGCTCTATGGAGCTAAGTCAACATCTACGCACACATGTCTTTCAATATACTTGAGAACATGTATAATAACAGGAACAATAGCTCCCGCTTATTATGCACCCACTGTGTGCCAGGTCCTGTTCTCCGCTCTTCACGTGCATCAACAGATAGATTCTTCCCAACCACCCTGACAGGTAGGTGCTGTGACTAACCCCATTTTGCTTCTGATGAAACTGAGGTAAAGGAGGTGGCATACCCAACCCAAGGTCACACATCTAGTAAATGGAAGAGCTGGAAAATTAACCAAGACTTCTGGAGTCTGTGTGTTTCATAGCAATATGAGACTGCTGTAATGTTTCGAAAAATCCTAAAATAGATGTACAAAAGCATATACCTCATATCCACATGCAGTTTAAAGGACAGTAATAAAATGAACATTCATGATATCACCACCCAGCTGGTGAAGCTGGCATCACCATTCAGGTTTGTTTGTTTTGTTTTGCTTTGTTTTGTTCTTTCCTTTTCTGCTTCACAAGGTATCTGGTGCATGTCCCTATATCATCTCAAACTCCTGAATAATATGGTTCTTCGGACAGTAATAAGGCTTCCTCCTTCTTAGCCTCCAGAGGCTACCAGGCTTCCAGAAACCACCCCCGCCCCCCAAGAGCTTTGTCATAAGAAGGCACTAGGGCCCGTTTCCCCTCCCCTCCCTGAACAGGCCTCAGGACTCGTGATGGTTGGTCGTCTGGGGTGGCAGGAGGCCTGCACAGCCTTGCAGATGGCTTGTCCTGGTATCAGGTGCCGTCTCAGCCACGCAGGCCTGCCTTTCCTCCAACTGATGGCCACTAGCCTGTCCTTCTGGCAGACAGAGGAGGAAAGGAAGAAGGACGAAGGAGGAGAGGGAAAGGGCAGATGAGGAGGGGAGGTGGTGTGAGTGGACTAAGCCACCGAGGCAGGGCCTGGAGCCCAGACCTGGAGCTGAGGAGCACTGGGAGAGCCTGGGCTGGCTGCCGGGGGCTAATGGAAGGGGGTGGGCTCCTTCAGACCTTAAGTAGGTGCTAAGCCGCCTCCATCCTAATGGGTTGAGAGACATTCCTTCATCCAAATCTTTACCTAACTACATGTCAAGCACTGTCTCTGAGGATACGGTGGCAAGGGAGACAGATACCATTCCTGTCCTCAGGGAGGGTTTAATCTAGTGGGGGAGCCAACTCTTCAAGGACTAATACCCAAATAATGATTTAATTATGGTCGGGATGAGTCCTCTTTAGAGGAGGCATAGGCTGCTAAGAAGGTATGTGATAGAGGGTTCCTGACCTAGGAGTTAGGTCTGGGTCAGGGAGTCCTTAAGAACTTGGCCTGCCTCCTCCTCTACAGGTGGTGGTAAGGTGGTTTGAAAGAGCCAAAACCTGCTGGCTGGTGGCCCTCGGCCTGGACCCAACTGAACTGGGCAGGCTTTCTCTATTCTCCTTCTCCTACAGTTGGTGTTGGGGGAGGGAGGGGGGAGACTTGGCCCTGCTCTTCTACCGAGTTCTACAACCTAGAAGCAGAGATGCTGAATGGGCCTTCTGGGCAGCCACCGAGTCATAAGCTGCTCCAGTCAAGAGCCACCTAGGAGATTGGGCACTCAGGCTCTGCTGTTGTCCCAGCCTATGTAGCCTGGAGCCTCACAGTCAATGTCTGCCCTGCCTGGAGACCACTTCTCCCCCAGTCGGTCCTCGGGGAAGTTCCCAGGCTCTGGAGAGAGGACAAGCCTTCCTTCTGTTCCAGGAGACACTGGGAGAAGAGAGGCTGAAAAGCCCAGGTGCGCAGGGCCAAACCTGATTGGCCTTTGGGAACCAGGTGGCAGAATGAAGCTGTATTAGTTAGGGTTCTTTCTCTAGAGCAGGGGTTCTTAACATTTTGTTCCATGGACCCCTTACTAAGTCCACAGTATACTGTGTATTATTTAATAAATATATCACACCCACACAACATGTCCCCACAAGAATAATGTTTTTCAATTCAAGCTCATGGACCCCTTGTTAAAAACCCCTGCTCTAGGGAACCAGAACCATTAGGAGATATCTGTAAATAATATGAGATTTTATAAACTTGTCTCATGCAACCATGGGGATGCACAAGTCCAAATTCTGTAGGGCAGGCTGTAAGCCAGGAACTGCGATGAATCCCAGGAGACACTGGCTATCTGAAGTAGAGATGGGAATTCTCTCTCTGAATGTTGAAATCACTTCTCCTTTAAAGGCCTTTAACTGATTGGATGAGATGTCTCTCATTGCTGATGGCAATCTCCTCAGTTGGTTGTAGATGTATCTGTTCATTATGAAATGAACTCACTGATAATTAAGCCCATGAAATTCCATTGCACTACCATTAGCCCAGTGTTTGCTTGACCAAACAACTGGGCACCATTACCTGGCCGAGTTGACACATAAGCCTAACCATCACAGTCCAGCCCTTGTCAATTTGGCAGTCATACACATCACCTTAAACCATACTTAATCTCTAAATAAAAACAATAACAGACATATTTTTTCACCTAACAATACTCATCTGTCCTGCATACAACCAGAAACACACTAAATCCCTCCAGAATAGGGAACAAGTCCTTGGGTAATATTCACTCTTAAACTTGACATCTTATAACTTAATTACAACATGAAACTAATACAACTTATGTCATATGATTAGGGGATAAGATAGGGTAGAAAACAAAGATATTCGTTTTATGTACATACACAAACATACTTATAACAAAACAAGGAAGAAATACTCATGACCATTACAGTCCTCTTTCTGTAACTGTTCACATGGTAATCGTTCACATTTGTCACTACCTTCTTCCACTACCCATTCCATGTTCCCTTTACCCTCAGCAAGCACTTCAGCTGGCCGTGGTTCTTTGCCTGGTGGGGTGACCCAAACCTTCATTCCTGAAGTTTCTGGGCCATTGGTAGCCCTGCCTGGATTGGATTGTTGCAGTTTTCCACTGACTTTAATCACAGGGCATGGTAGTACTAAGAGATACCTTAGGGGATCTTCTGTATTCCAGGCAAACTCTTCTTTACCTCCATTGTGTACTTGCAGTCCTTTTTTCCCTTCATAGTCAGGATCGATCACCCTAGCCAGTATAGTGATCCCTTCTTTGCCTGTTGATTCAGAGGCACGAGGAGCCCAAAGTGGCCAGGTGGCAGTCTTAACTTCCAGTTCAATGGCATAGTTGTGTCTCCTGGTGGCAGCACTCCTCCTTGGTCTAAGACATATAGACCAACAGAGCTTAAGGTGGCAGGGACAGGAAGCAAAAATTTTCCTAGTAGGTCACTAGGGATAATGCTGAGTGGTGCCACTCCTATTTCTACCCCTTGATTACTGGACCTGTGAATCCTGGCTATGGGAAAAACAGTACCAGAAAGTGGAAGCTGATTTAGGGAATGCACAGTTTCCTGGAGAAAAAATGCCCCAGCCCTGAAAGGTATTGCCACCTAGTTGGCTCCATAATTGAGTCTTCAAAAAGCCATTCCACAGTTCTATCAATCCAGCTGCTTCAGATTGATGGGGAACATGGTAAGACCAGTGAATTCCATGAGCATGTGCCCATTTCCGCACATCATTTACTGTGCAGTGGGTTCCTTGATCAGAAGCAATGCTGTGTGGAATATATGACATTGGATAATATAGTCTGTAAGTCCATGGGTGGCAGTTTTGGAAGATGCATTGCATGTAAGGAAGGGAAACCAATATCCAGAGTATGTGTCTATTCCATTTAGAACAAATCCCTGCCCCTTCCATGATGGAAGTGGTCCAATGTAATCAACCTGCCACCAGGTAGCAGGCAGATCACCTCAGGGAATGGTGCCATATTGGGGGCTGAGTGTGGGTCTCTGTTACTGGCACATTAGGCACTCAGCAGTGGCTGTAGCCAGGTCAACCTTGGTGAGTAGAAGTCCATGTTGCTGAGCCCAATGCATAACCTCCATCCCTACCACCATGGCAATGACAGGAGTAGCTGGGGAAAGAAGCTTACTGGTATTTGCAGAATGGGTCAACTTAGCCCCCTTGATTATTAAATTCTTCCTCTGCTGAAGTCATCCTCTGGTGAGCATTCACGTGAGACACAAATATCTTCGTGTTTTTTTTTTGTTGTTGTTGATTTTTTTTTTTAAGATTTTTTATTTATTTATTCATTTATCCCCCCCTTGCTGCTTGTGCTCGCTGGGTCAGCTAACCACGCTGTGCGGGTGGGCTTGCCTTCACCAGGAGGCCCCGGGAACCGAACCCGGGGCCTCCCATATGGTAAACGGGAGCCCTACTGATTGAGCCACAGCCGCTTCCCTCTTCGTGTTTTTTTCTGCCCACTCAGAAAGGTCTATCCACATACTTCTTCCCCAGACCTTTGTCACCAATTTTCCCGTCATGTTCCTTCAAAGTCCCTGATCATCCAGCCAAACCATTGGTGAGAGCCCATGAATCAGTGTATAAATGCACGTATCCCTGGGACTTAGGAGGTATTCAATAAGTAGTTACTGAATATTGAATGCAGGAATGATACCTCTCAGTTTCCTCATCTGTTGAATGGCAATTGTAATGCCTGCCAGTGATGGTTGGAGGCTTTTATGGACCCCAGAGAAATCATGTCCTTAGAGCTAATCCATTCCTATAGGTGTGAACCTATTGTAAGTGGGACCTTGTGATTAGGTTACTTCAGTTGGGGCATGGCCCAGGGTGGGTCTTAATCCTCCAACTGGAGTCCTTTATAAATGGGATGAATACAGAGATAGAAACAGAGTGAAAGTCACAGATGCAAAGAGAGAGCCATGGAATCAAGAAGCTGAAAGCAACAATACCAGGGAGAGAAGGGAGAGACCAGCAGACATTGCCATGTGCCTTGCCATGTGGCAGTGGTGTCAAGGATCGTCGTCTTCAGGAAGAAAACATTGCCTTGATGGTGCCTTGATTTGGACATTTTCACAGCCTCAAAACTGTAAACTTGTAAACTAATAAATTCCCATTGTAAAAGCCAACCCATTTCTGGTATATTGCATTGGCAGCCTTTAGCAAACTAAAACACTGCCTCACGGGGTTGTTGAGAAAGTGAACTAAAATAATGCACAGAAATTGCTTAGTGTGAGGTCTGCCACATACTAAGTGCTCAACACGTGTTCGTTCTCTTTCTTAAGGGCTCTTTCACTGCATCAGGCTCCTGGTGCTGGTGCCCAGGGGATGTTCACTGAGCAGGCCAGGCAGACCCCAGGGAGCTCACCAACTGACTCTGTGCCCCTTGGGCTGGGCCATTCTTTCTGTCTGGCTCTCAGTCCCTCCGTACCTGCTGTGAAGGCAGCCTGCCTGGCACTAAACTAGAAAAGGCCTGCCGGGGGCCTGGTTGGCTTAGCCCCATTCAGGTCTCAAGGTGAAGGAGAGGCCCAGTGGGAGTATGAAAATGCCCAGGCCCCAGCTCCATCCCACAAAGTCTGTTTCACGTGATCTGGAATAAGCCTTGGGCCTGGACATTTTGTAAAAGCTCCCCCACGGGATTCCAACGTGCAGCTGACAGTGAGATCGCCTGTACCGGATGCTGTAATGTACAGTCGGTGATTTGGAGATGCTTTGACCGAGGTTCCTGGCCTCAAGAGGTGCCCAGGCTAGTGGGGACATGAGATAACATGAAACCATGAGAAGACATTGGGCTAGGCACTGTGACAGAAATGTAAAAGTATGCTGGTAGCCTGAATGCACTTTGCCTGGGGAGGTCAGAGAACACTTCAGAAAGGAGACATTTGACCTTGACTCATTCAGGCATTGGGCATTCAGTGACTACTTATTGAGCACTTATTATTGTACCTGTCCCAGGTGTTGAGGCTACAGCAGAGATCAAGAGGAAGTTGGAGGCTGAATGAATGAATGAGTGGATGAATGATGCATCGAACTGAGCCCCCTGGGCAGCTCTTAATAGGCAGCAGAGTATTGTGGTGAAGCATGGGCTTTTGCCTTGGGAAGGCCTGGGTTCAAATTCTGACTTGACCAATTACTAGCTGGTTAACCCTGGACAAGTTGGTGACCATCTCTGTACCCAGGTTCCCACCTCCCTCACAGGGATGTTTGAAAGATTAAGTGAGATAATAGCTATAAAGTGCATAGGACAGTCCCTGGCATACAGTGAGTACTTAATAACTGGTAGCCCTTGTGGACTTTTGGGAAAAAGCTCTGGACCCTCTCCCCAGAATAACGCACAAAGCTGCTCAAGTTTCCGTATAAGATCTAAAGACTGTCCCCCACATTTAAGAGCCTGGCTGTAGGCACACTCACAGGAATGGTATTGGGGATCAGGGTGGTCTTTGCTTCCTGCCTCTGCCTGCTGTTTTCCCCAGGACCTGTGGGTTGGGAGTGGGTGATATAGGAAGAGGAGTTCAAGGAGATTTGGGGTGATTCTGGGCGAGGGGAGGGGACCCTCACCACAACCCCTACCAGCCATTGCCACCTTGAGCCTTTCTGGCTTCTCCCTGCTCTCTCTATCCCTCTGAAAGCCAGAGGCTGGGTGGGTGGGGCTAGAGAGGTGACCAGATTTAGGGCAGCTTGGACAAGGGCTGAGAGCAGGAATTAGGAGTCAGGAAGGAAGGCGGGCTGTTGACCAGCCACTCTGGGTCAGGCCCTGCTGGGACCTATGCAGCCATCTTCTCTTTCACCTCACACATAAGACTGTGCTTGTCTGAGGAGCTCTTAGCTCCCATTGCAGATGAGAAAGGAGGCTTGGGGTAGGGGTAGGGAGTAGGGGAACAGGCGCAGGGCCCCTCAGCCCCTAAGGGTCCAAGTTGTGGCTTGAACCCAAGCCTATCTCTTATTCTTTCATCCCCACCATGAGGCCTCGAGGGGGAAGAGAGAGCACCCAGGCCAGCTGAGGTCAGCCTTATCCTGCTGGCAAGCATCCATGGGTGAAGGGCCTCAGCTACTAGTGCCTGAGACCCCACCTCCTGCCCTGTCTGGGTCTCAGGCATGCTGCCTGGGGAGCAGTAGCCGCCCATCCAGAGGGGGTGGTGAAGTCACAGCTGAGTTTATTAAGAGCAAAAGATGACTCCAGCTGTACAGGAAACTCAGTAACCCTGATTTTGTGTTTATACTTTCCCTTCCCTGCCTCCTGCTCCCTCCCTCCCTCCCTCCCACCTCCTTCCCCTCTTTCTTCCTGCCTCCTCCCTGTCAGCCTTTCTACCTTCTATCTTATTTCAGATCTGCCTACTGCTAGCTGCCCTCCAACCTCATCTCTTTTTCCAGCTCCAGCCCCAGCCCCAGCCCGGCCAACTTGCACTAGATTGCAGAAGACTCCTCTGCCTCTTGCTGCCCACCGCACCACCCCCCACCTCGGCCTCAAAAGGCAGGGGCTGCTTGGGCACTACACAAAAAAGCAGGGAGTTTCACCCCCAACTCACCCTCCGCCCCAGGCACCCTTTGCCCCAAGCTAGAGGCAGCATTGGAGAGCAGCTTGTCTAACCTGCTGGTAAAGCCCTTTTTAATATATGGGTGGGGAAAGTGAGGCCCAGAGAGTATGATTCCAGATACCCAAAGCAAGATTTCAGGGGGTGTCAGTTATCTGATACCAGGTCAGCCAGCCCGTGGGTCCTGGAGGAGGAGCCAGAGACTTTGAGACCCTGGGCCTAAGCTTCCACCAACATGGTTCAGTATGAACCAGCTCCCGGTCAACTCCTTCTGTCCATGTAGAATCAGAGAGCTGCAGGCTATCAGAGGTCCCAGAACCCCCTGAAGTCACCTAGTCCACCCCCTTGTGGTTCAGATAAGGAAATGGAGGAAGAGTGCCAGGAAGATCTTGCACCCACAGCCACACAGACCCTTGGCAGGCCTGGAAGCTCTCTAATGGGGAAGAGCAACAGGCAGAACAGGAAGGATTCGCGTTTTGACCAGAAATCACTTCCCGCCAGTGGACTTTGTGGGCTGATGGGCCTGGGTGAATAAAGGTGGCTAAGACACCTCTTTCCCCAGAGGTCTCTCAGAAAAGAAACCTGGGCTGGGTTGTGAGCATAGCCCCAGGAGCAGGGACATGGACAGTGTAACCTCTAAGGAGTCCTTTAAGATCCTTGGCAGCAGCACTCTGTGTGGTAGGTGGTGGAAGCACCCCACGTCGGGGAAACACTCCCTTTTGGGACAGAGAAGGCTGTGGATGGAGGTGACAGGAGGAGAAGGGGCATTAACTCGGCTCGAAAAAAGTCTCCATTAACCCAACCTGACACATCAGTATTAGCTTTTCCTATGCTAAATTACACGTGGAGAAACTTGGGGATGGGGAAAAACCACACTGATCAGTATCAGTTCCAGACCCACTGTACTATAGCCAGGGGCAAGGGTAGGGGCAGAAGCAGGGACAGGCATTCATGGGGTGGTGGCTTTTCTCCCTTTTGTTTCTTCCCCTGTCTTTCTGTGGAGGACTAGGGACACAGAGGGGAATCATCACATTCTCTGCTGAGCCAGCAAGCATCCTCTGCAAGCTTGAAAAGAAGGCAGCAGGAATGAGATGCCTTACCTAGGGCCCTGGGGTTGGTGGGGCTAGAGGAGCAGTAAAGAAGTGAAGAAGCCATCATTCAGTACATCCATGGAAAATAAAATTAAATAGGCATTTAAATAAAACTGACTGGCTCTCGCTTTGTTGCCAGAGTCCATTCCCAGCCACCAGACATTGGGCCCTGGGGTCTCCGAGAGGCTGTGTGCCAGGGACAGCAGGGTTAGAAGCGAAAGGGGCTGGAAGCCACAGCTGGGATTCTGCCCTAGGGATGGGGTAAGGGAACCAGCACATACCAGGCACTGCCTAGGAGCTAGGAACTTTGCCACGCCCCATGCTCCAATTCTCTCATTGAAACCCCACAACATCCCCCTGTAGTGAGGATCATTAGCCCGATTTTGTGATGAGGAAACTGAGGCTTAGAGAGGTTAGATAACATGCCCAAGGGCACACAGCTAAGAAATGGCAGAGCCCAGTAGGAACCCAGGACTTTTGCACCCAAGTCCCCGGGCTCCCCACTACACCCCATGGTATCTGATGAGTGGCTTTGGAAGGGAATCGGTGAGAAGCAAGGTGCAGTGGAGGAACTCCTCTCTTTTCATGGATCAAGAATGTTCTGGGGACCTCTGGCCTTGCCCAGCCTGAGTGATGCAGCACCTCAGGCCCTGCCCCGTCTGCTCATCCTTTGCTGACTCCCTCCTATACCAGCCCCTGGGGACCACCCCTTCTCCCTCTAGTTAGAGGCTGGGGCAGTTGAAAGCACACCTCAACCTTTCCTTAGCCCTTGGCCCAGAAAGGAGCAATGCCTTTGACTCAAACAGGAAGAAGCCAGAAGTACAGATGCAGCCAAGTGGTTCAGACTGCCTGGGTTCAGATCCCAGCTTGATGGTATATTGCTGGTGAGACCTTGAGCTGTTTGCTCGATTCCACTATCTCTTCGTTTCCCACCTTATAAAAGCGGGGTGAACATAGCACCTACCCCATAGGGTAGTTATAAGGATGACACGGATTAATACTGGCACAGTACATAGAACAGTGTCTGGCTCATGGGAAGGGCCACGTAAGTGTTAGCTGTCATCATTATTCAATGTCTCGAGGAACTCCTGTAGCGCCAACAAAAAAATCGCCCAGTCGGAAGCCTCAGGGGACCTACTGCAATGATTCAACAAGAACCAGGGTTGCCAGATAGCAGGGCTTAGGATGTCCATTCTAATGACCCAACATGAAGGACTATTGCCCAGGGCACTACATACAAGATCTACTTTACCAATTAGCTCAGAACAGTCGGTAACTGTCATGGCGAACCAGATGAAGTTGCCAATGCTTAGCCACAGTATACCTAGAAAAATGGCAAAGTCATAGGGTTCATGGGGTTCAACGCAATAGGTTCACCAGGTTTGGTTAGGGTGGGGAAGTGTTGGTTCAGCCGCCCACACATTTCTTCCTGCCTCTGCTGAGGGAGGCCACAAAGCATGTTTGATCCATTTCTATGATGGGTAAATATTTGGTTCCCAGTAGTACTTCTACAGTGTTTTAAAACTGTACTTCCTTGAGGGGTCGAAGCATTCTTTCTGCAACCAAATTTTGCACTGGCAGCTCTGCCTTGATATTTAAAGCCAAGAGGAGCCTTAGAAAAACTTTTATTTTGGGATGTCTGAAGATGAGTGGTCATGGCTTGCTGAAGGTGTAGGAGAGCAGGGGCCACTGGAGATGGGAGTCTGGGACATGACCAAAGTTTGTGGAAACTGAGTAGGAGAGAAGGGAGCAGGGTCCCTGCCATTTCTGCCTCTTGATGGCCCCCCAGATTTCTGGAAAATGGCTCAAGGAGAAAAGTACATGCACAGGTGTGGGGCGTGTGTGTGTCTTCCTCTGGAATCTGTTGCTTGCTGCTATTTCTAGTGGTGTCAGTGGCCACTGCGGTCCTTCTGAACCTCAGGTTCTCCTCTCTAAACCCCGTGAGATCAAGGGCCACATCTCTCTTGTCATCAGTGAGTCCCTGGCACTTTGTACCTTGTGGAGAGCAAAATGTGGAGAGGCAATGTTTTCTGAATGAACACATTCATGAAAAAAAAAAAAAAAGTGAAGCAAAGGGTTCTGCTTTGCCTAGCAATCATACTCTCCAGGAAGAAACAAAGAGGTCCTAGGAAAATCCTTTCCAAAGTTGAAGTCCTACCCAAATTCCCTGGGGAGGTTGCCCGTGTGATGGCCACCATTGTGGTCGAGGCTTCCCAAAGCAATCAGGGCCTCAGCTCTCAGGATGATAAAAGCTATGGGTGAAGAGGAGGCTGAGAGGCCAGGACTCCTCAGTAGCTCCCCTGAGGAGGGACCCCCCCCCAAAAAAAAATAGGACTTATTTGCAGCAAGAGGGATTTAGATCAGATCTTCCATATACTGTGAGGAGGTGAAGGAGAGTACATACCCTTCCCTGAACATCTTTAAAAACGGAGAGCTTCCACTCCCATCACACCACCCCCAACTACTCACTGGCAATAGGGCCTGGGGCTAATCCTTTCCCCTCTCTGGGTCTCAGTTTCCCCACCTATAACTGGGGGTGAGGGGCAGTGCTAAGGTTCCTTCTGACTCTTAAAGTCTGGAATTCCGTCTGGAGGCTGGACCGAACTGGCATCACTTCAGAAGGATGGAGACGGCCATAAAAGTGGTGGGATCCCCTGGGACGGAGAATCCTGCAGGGAAGCCTCCCCCTTTCCTGGCCCTCCACCTCCTGCCCTTTTAACTGCTGCAACCACAACCCTCCCCTGCTCTCCCAGCTTTTTCCTCCCCAAACCCCCGCTGCTCTGTCTGGAGGCCCTGTTCTCTGACCAGCTTTGTTTGCTTTTAATAAAGTTAATCGCACTCCTAATTTGTATGTAATGAAAAGATAAAAGAGAGACATGGGGGTGAACCTTCCATTGGAGTGGGAGCAGTCCGGTTCCCGGGACGCCAGCCACCTCCCTACCTCCACCCTCACCATTGCCTTGCCCATCCCCAGAGTCTGAACAGGAGCTGCTGTCTGGGCCCCAGCCCAGCCCAGCTGTCCCTGCAGCTTTCCCCATGGAAGCTCCCCAGGGCCTGCTTGCTCTGACCTTGAGCTTGCGGATGGGAGGCAAAGATACTATCACCCCCTGCCACACCATGATCTTGACAGCACCTTTGTGGGCCTCCCCATACCCCAAAGCTGATCAGCTCCTTGGGTGCAGAGACTGGCTCCTGGCTGGGCACACAGCAAGTAGCATAAAAACAAAGTTCCTCCATTCTTGACCATGTCCCCACCTGGTCTCTGGGAATGCCTTGGATTCCTCAAGGAGAAAGATGGGGAACGCCCTTGCTGGGGGGGGGTGTCTCTTGGTTTGCTTTCACTCAACTGTGTGTCAACACTTCTGTGTACTTTGCCCATGCAGCCATCTCTCACTCCCCGGCCCACCTTTCCTTTCCCAAGTCCCACTCAACTGGTAGGTCATCCTAGGCCCCTGGTTCTCATTCCAGCCCTGGCACCAGCATGTGACCTTGAGCCACTCCTTTCACCTCCCTGGGCTTTAGTCTCCCCAGCTATCTCAGAGGCAGGTGAAGCATGTGGTCTCTGTGGTGAGGGAGGAGGGCGGTGGATGGAGAGATGAGTTTCTTAAGAGGGGTGCTTAGGGGAACTGCTCCCAGGAGGCTGGCCCCCCCAGGACCGAATGCCTGACTCCCAGGGTGATTTCCCTGCACATACCAACCCCCAGAAGCAACAGACATGGAAACTATCCCCTGAGGTGGTGGTGGGCAAGTAGTGGTGGGAGTCGGGGTGCTATTTTAAGGGGATCTAAAGCAGGATCCCCAGAGTGATCACGAAGGCTGCTTAATAACACAATTCAGTGAGGCCACTGGTACAGGGTAAAGGCAGAGGAGTTCACCTCCCTCTCCAGCCCTTGTCTCAGAGACAGCCCATCAGACCTTCGACTGTCCCCTGAAGAGGACAGAGGAGAAGCTTCTGGGGGTACCTGGGGAAGAAATGAGGTGGCAGAACAAGCATCCTTTCATTGGCCCTCCCAGGGCTGGGGCAGGCAGGGCACAGGCTGGGCTCCAGACCCTGCAGGAGGGGGGTTCCCAGCATGGCATGGCTGAGCAGCAATCTGGAAGCTATTGGGCTGGTGCGTTTCTGCGATCCACCGCGAATGCCATGCCCAGTTCATTTCCTCTAAGGAAACACAACCTCAGGGGATAATTAGAGCTTCTTTGCGTACACAATCCCATATTGTTTATCCAACACAAATTAAAAAACGTGAGCCCTGAGAACATGGAGCGAGAGATAAAGGAGACCTCCTCCTCCTCCTTCTCCTCCTCTTCCTCCTCCTCCTCGTCCTCCTCCTCCTCCTCCTCCTCCTCCTCCTCCTCCTGCTCTAGACCAGCTGGATCTCATTACCGGCCCGGCCAGGCCGAGCCCCAGCCCCAGCCCCAGCGGAGCCCCACCCAGCTTAGTGCTGCTCCTCCACAAGGCCTTCATGTGTCCCCGGCCCAGACCCTCAAAATTAGGGTGGGGGAATCCTTCCTGGCCTTGTCTCTGTGTCTGCCTGTCTGTTGTTGAAAGGTGGCTCTGGAGCAGGCTTCTCTGGCCAAAGAGTACTTGATAAAAAGTAGCCACTTGTCCACTTGTCTGCCTGTCCATGTGTCCTCTTAAGGACCTTTCCACTGAGGAACGTGGGAAATACCAGCCCACAAACCCAACTCAGCACCCAGGAGCAGTGGCAGGGCCTGTGCCCTGGGGGGTTCTGGGAAGGAAGAGCTGACTTGCTTGGCCCTGGCCTTGGCCCTAGTTCCTTTCCACTGCCCAGATGTGCTCCACCCAGACAACAGGGAGCCCAGTCAGCCTGGCCTGGGGGCCCCCTCCACACAACCCAGCCCCTCTCCCCTCGGGGCTCAGCTCAACAAAGGAGGATTCTCAGCTGGGCGGCTCAGGGCGGGAGGAAGAAGGGTTGCGGGTGGAAAATAGCTTTGGAACCCGAGGTTGGCCATCTCCATGAAAGCCCTATTATTGCTCGGGTTGCTAAACGCCTTGCTCAGCATGGCCAATTCAGCTCCCCTCACTTCCCTGTCTCCCCCTAGGAATAGTTCTACATTCCAGCACTGCACAGCCAGCCTTTCTCAGCCACGGGGAGGCAGGGAGAGGAGGTGGTGTGGGCAGGGAGGGGTTGAGGTGGAGGAAGGGCTACAGCTGGGGAATTTACCTTTCCTAAGCCTTTGCTTGCTTACAGGGCAAAGGTGGCCCAGCAGAAGTTAGTTCATCCTCACGTCTGACCTCCCTGTTTCTCTAGTATCACAGCCCACTTCCCAGGGGCACTTGTGCCTGAGAGGCTTGCGGGGGCTTTCCTCGGGAACTGTGAAGGTGTACCCCTATCCACTGACTGATAAGCAGTGTGGCTTCTCTGCCTCCCAGGGCCCAAGGCTGGCAAGGCCCAGCCTCCCTGTTCTGTGCCCCTTGACCACCACCCCCAAACCCCCCACTCCACCCCATTCAGTCACTAAGAAGGCCAGAGAGCTGGGAAGAGGAATGGACTTTCTCTCATGTGGGCCCTCCCCACCCCCACCCCCCACCCCTGCACGAACAGAGCAGGGAGCTGACCGGCCAGCCGGGTGAGCAGGGAGTTTGACTTGAGGTCGAATTTTCTCCGGTTGAAGCGAAGAGGAAGTTGTGTGAGCTGAGAACACACTCCCCGTCTGGTCTGTCCTTTCAGCTCTCTTGGTTTCTTTTTTTTTCTCTCTCTCTCTCTCTCTCTTGGTTTGTCTCTGAGCTGGAAGGAACATGTGCTTGGCAGATTTTTTATTAACTCTGTAGCGCGCGCACGCTCTCTCTCTCTCCCTGTCTGTCTCTGTCTCTCTCCTTTTCGCTTGCTTGACAGAATTTAGATTAGACAAAACATGAGCTCATTTCTGCCTCAGAAAAAAAAAAACCTCTCCTCCTCCTCCCTCTGTCCCCCACCTCTGCTCACCAGGCGGGCGTGGGGGCAGGCCTGCATAGCTTACCCAGACATCATCTCTAACTCAGGGCAAAGGCATGGGGGGGAGGTCAAGCGGCCATTGACCCCATGCTGTGCCAGCCCCCAGCTCTGGAGGGCAGAAAGTCCCTCAGTCCTGTAGTCAGGGATCTCCTGCCCAGAGTCTGGGCCAGGGGCAGGAGGCCAGTGGAACATTCTAGAAGGAAAACGACTGGCACCTGAGGGGTAGATAGGCAAAGGTGAGCCCTGCTGGAGTTGGTCAGGCCCTGGACCCTAACCCCACTTGGACCTCCCACTCCCTCCCTTTCCTCTTTTTTCACTCCCATACACATTTCTAGACAGATGGAGAGTCACCACTCTCCATCCAAATGCCACCTAACCAGAGGCCTGTTTCTCCAGCTCATGCCCTCTGGGCACTTGCTGGGGTTTCCCTCCCAGAACTGCTGACCAATTCACTGAAGCCCATCATTTCTCTATGAGTTCTAGGGCAGATGGGACTCTGCCTTGGGAGACCCACTTGTGTTAAAATCAGCTTTTATCACTCACTTTGCTGGGTGACTGATTTTTCCCCTCACTGAACCCCAGTTTCTTTGTCTGTAAAATGGGGATAATAAGATCTACATTATAAGGTTGTCATGAGGATGAAAAGACATTGAAATCCATTTTGACTTCTTGAAATTGGTAAAACCAACTAGCAGGGTCTCTGATACATTGTAGATGTGTAATAAAACACTTCCTCCTCCACCTCTTTCTCTCTCTCTCAAGGACCAAAAAAAAAAGGGAGGGGGTGTGGAAGGCCATAAGGAAGGAATGTGCTTAGACATAAGAAAGAACTTCTGAGGAGTGTAGTGGTTAGCACCTGAAAGAAATGCCTATTGGAGTCTGTAGATTCTCCTTCCGGCATAAGATGGAGGAAAACTGACCATCTTGGATGCAGGAGGATGGCTGGTGCCCTGGCCCGAAGGCAGTCTGAAGTAGCGGAATGAACGCAGGCTGTGGTGGGACAGAGTCCTGGGTTCCGATGCCGTTTCCACCATTCCTCGTGTAACCTTGGGTAGGCCATTTCACCTCTGGGAACTTCAGTTCCTCGCCTAGGAGGAAGGAGGCCTCGTCTCCAAGCTGATGTGAGGTATCTTTATAAGCATCTGTGGGCTGCCCCGATGGGAGTCTGCCTTGTCATTCCAGAGTAGGACAGGGAAGAAGGCCAGAGAGGGTTGCTGGGGCTCGGAGCTGAGGCTGTTGAGGGCTAATGGGCCGTCACAATCATCCTGGAAAACAACAGTCCAACACGGTGAGGGGTCTCCAGCCTCAATTCCAGGATTGGTGGACCCCTCTGAGGCAGTGAGCTCCTCCCTCCCCACTTCAGAGCCAACCCCACCACCACCACCCACCTGCCCACAGGCTATCCCTTAGCCAAGCAGAGCAGTAATGCTCTTCTAATCTCATTTTATAAATTAATCCCTCTCTTCCCTTAATCATTTTCATTGCCTGCCTCTGAACCCTCTCCAATCCATCTCCTGCTCCTGCACCTTCTCCCACTTGCCATCCCCTTCGTGAAGTCCTGCTGCAGCAGGAAGCCCCCCACAGAGTCTTCTGCTGCCATTGCATCCCTGTCCCCGGGTGAGAGGGTGGGTTCCCAGTGCTTATCGGGTCTAGCCACCCTCACCTTTGGCTCATTAGCAACAACCCAGTAAAGCTGAGGCACGTGGATGCTGGAATCCAACACAAGGGTTTCAAATCCCAACTCTGTTGCCTCCCTGGCTAAGTAGCCCTGGAGAAGTCCCTTCACCTCTCCAGGACTCGTCTTTTCCATCTGTAAAATGGAGTTGCTGGCAGGGATGCAGGTGAGAAAACAAGTGCTTTGCCAAGAGCCAGGAATATTTCAGTCATTCTGTTCACCTCCTGCAAGGGCAGGTCTCCAGAGTCCACTGCCCCTAGGGCCTTTTGGCTTATCATCTTGCCAGGACCCTTCTCCCAAAACCCTGGAGCTTCCCAGCATCCCACAGCCCACCTGAAACTCCTTGGCCACAAGTAAGAGCCTCATTCTTTCAGCTGATGTCCGCTTCCTTTAGGAAGGCTAGGTTTCCCATGCAACAGGAAGGAATAAAGCTAGACCTGAGCCAGCAGTCCCGCAATGGAGATGGTCAAGACGGGTCTCTGGGTGGGATGTAGCTTCAGGCTCGAAGCTCAGAGGAATGGCCAAGATGCTGGAAGTCTCTCTTCACTTATGCATTCTTTCTGGAGAAGGCCACCCCTCTGGCTGCCTGTGCCTCAGGGGTACAGAGCAAGGGCTGAGGGGACTCAGCTTTGTGGAGTACCTCCTGAGATAAGCCTTTAGATTTGCACAACAGCCCCGTGAGGCCAGTTGAGAGTGTTTCATCCCCATTTTTCAAATAGGACAACTGAGGCTCCTGGAGGTGAAACAAACGTGTCCAATTGAGTGCCTACTCCACACCAGGCACTTGTAGATTCAGCAACTAAGAACACAATCGATATGGCTCCCACCCTCTTGGAGCTTACAGTCTAGAAAGGGTCAGAGTTAGGCTTTGATCCCTAGGCCTGTGCTTATAGCCGGTACACTAAGATGCTGCAAGTTTGAAGCAAAGGAAATAAAACCAGAGGAAGCCAACAGTTAGAAAAAGCCTTCTCAGGGGCCACTCCCTGCCCTCTAGGAGCTGATGGTCCAGAGGACCAGATAAATTCTTCTGCAATGTGGCATGAACAGGAAAGGGGTATGGGGTAAAGGAACAAGCCACATCTACACGAGTGGGGCAAGGCATGGCAGGCCCTAACTTTTAAGCTGGCTCTTGAAGGATACATAGGAGTTTGCCAATCTGACCAGGAAGGAAATGACACCTAGATAGAAGTTCTATCTTGAGTAAGTGCTAGAGGCTCGTACCACCTTACCCATGACTGAGGAAGCCCCACCCCTTCCTCCTTGTCAGCCCAGTGGAGACCCCTGCCCTCTGTGGGGGAGGGGGGGAGAAAGGGCAGCAGTCTAGAAGTGCCTAGGTTTATAGCTCTGCTTTGCTATTTACTGGAGGCGTGGCATTAGATAATGACTTCATCTCGCTGAGCCTCAATTCCCCAATCTAAAAAGCTGGAGACCTAGTCGGTGGGGAGAATAGCTATTATGACTGTCATCGTCATCATCTGCATGAATACTATCCTCTCAAAAGGCACTGGACGACAAAACACCTCACGCCAAGTAGACCCTGCCCCATCTCCACCCTGCTCAGCCTGCCCTGCTTGGCCTGCCCTTTCCTCCACGTTTTCCTGCTTCCTCTTCATTGGCCCCAACCTCTAACTCCTGCTCCTTACCTGAGCTCTACACTTAACCCTTCTGTGACAGACTGACTTGGCTCTAGCTGAAGTCTGAAAGGTCAGGCTCTAGCAGGTTCCTGACAGACTTTCAGGTAAACAATGTCCTTCCTGCCCAACCCCCACCGTTTTGAGCCTGCGAGGCAGGGGTGGGGGTGGAGGGGTGGGGGGGTGATGGGAAGATTTCAGGTAATGAAAGTTTTTTTCTTTCTGTTCCAGTTTGGATGGGTTCCGCCCTGCAGAATTCATCCTCTGGGCTGAGGTCTATCTCCTTCCCCTGCTTTTGTCCACCTCAGCAGGGAGGAGGGGAAGGGGGATTGTTTAGAGTAAGAGTGAGGATTCAGCATCCCTACCCCCTGCAAACCCCTCCACCATGCGTGCACACGCTCACACACACACAGTCTACTCTAGACCTCTACCACTGACACCTGAAGGCAGCCCCCTTCTCCAGGCTTGACCGGAACGGGCTAACCCTCCCTGGGCTCTCTGGGCTGCTTTGTACTGAGGCCTGGCCTTCCTCTGCCCTGTCCCTGGGCCAGGAAGACTGGGGGTGGGGTGGGAGAGTGAGGAAAGTTGTGGGGGTGGGGAGTCAGGGCCAGAAGTCCAGCCTGGTTCTGATTTCCCTGGCTAAGGCTGGGAACCAGAGCCTGGTCCGTCTTTACCACCTCCCCTCCTCCCCACCTCCGTCCCCCTCCCCACAACCCCCTAACGCTTCTCTGCTTTCGGGAGCGGCCCATAACCGCAAACACATTTGCTAATGCAGCTAGCCTACCCGCCCTGGGACAGCTGGCTGGGCCCTTGTGCCTGGGGCCAGGCCAGGCAAAGGGCAGGGGCCTGGCTGGGAAAGGGGCCTGAGGCCCCTCCTCCTTGGCTAAGCCACCTCAGCAGCCCTGGTCACCACCTCTCTGGCTCCCCAACCCCTCCAACCCCTCTCTGCTGTGACTCCTTCTAGGGCTAGGGAAGGATGTGAGAGAAACTGAGGCCTCTAGAGGGGCAGGGCTATGTGGCTGGCTACATGCTGTCCAGCCCAAGGACAGGGCAGCAAGACGTGGTCCTTGACTGCTCTGTCTGCTTAAGCTAAGAGGACTTCTTGGCCTGAGCACCCTTCTCCTCACCCCTGCCTAGCATCTCCCTCTTTGGTGTGCCTCTGAGATGATATAAGGGGAAGATTTAGGGCCCAGGGAGGGCTGGGAGCTTATGGATTGCCTCAAAGGCAAGAGCAGAGGCAGGTTTGAGACTTCCCACCTCTGCCCCTAATACCCTGTGTGACCTGGGTAACCACTTACCTTCTCTGAGCCTCAGTTTCTCCATCCTGCCCTGATCATTTCATAGGCCTGTGATACAGGAATGGATAGGCCAGTGTTTTGTACACTGGAAAATGCGATTACCCACGAGAAGGGTCCTTCTTCCAGACCGTAAGCTCTGGGAGGTCAGAAACTATGCCTGAGCCACCTCTGTATCCCCTGTGACCCCAGCCTTGAGCACCGTTGTGGAGGATGGGTAGAGAGAGGGGTCTGGGGACTGAAAGAGACAAGTCCGTCTTTTCTCTTGTCAGTCCCGAGTTCCTGCAGCTTCTGAGAGCCAACCCTGAGGCCTGGGATTCCTGAATTCCAAAACGTTCTGTGGCTGGAGCCTACCCCCAACCAGATCTCAATCCCAAAAAGCCCCAGCCTCACTCAGCTGCCCCTATCCACCCAACCCCCACTCCCTCCCATCACACAGGAGGCATGCAGCTCAGCTTCCCCCTGCCAAGGCACTCCCACCCCGCCCCACAGCCCCTTCTCCAAAGACAGGGGCCTTTCTCTGCCACGTTCCTGGAGGCTTTTCCACTTAACAGGGCCTTGAAATCCATTTGCCGCAGACTGTGAACTTCCTCTCCACGCTCCTGCCCGCTGGCCCTCTTCTAGGCTGACCCCCCCATTCCCACCCCCACCCTGGCGTCTGCCAGCCCATAGCCTAGCAGCTGTCACCCTGATCTCCCCCTCCCCCAGACTTCTGAGGCCAAGCAGGGGGCACCTGGAGGAGGTACTAGGGGCCCAAGAAGCAGCAGCAGCTTGAGCTAGGAGGGGGAGTGAACAGCTTCCTCCCTACAAGTGTCCTAAACACCAGCCGAGATACAAAGGGTGCTTCCCCTTCTCCCAACCCACCAGAAAGGGCAGCCACTTCTTTCAGGTCCTTACAGCCATCAGGCAATCCTCCATCTTTCAGCTCAAACTTCTATCCTTCGTGGCCCCTGCTTCTGCCGTTGGTGGAGATGGATGACAGCGGCCCAATCACCTTCCAGACATAACGGGGAAGGCTGGTGGTCTGGGTTCTAGTCCTGCCTCAGCCAGAATCCATGACCTTGAGCCAGTCTGATCCCCTCTCTGGGCCTCTGACTCCCTCCAATTGCCTCCCAGCCCTGACGTCCTCTTGTTTCTTAAACTCTCCCCTTCTGCTTTCCTGGTGGTCAATCCCAGGTCTTTGTGCCCTTCTACCTGGAGTCCAAAAGGCTCTCACGTCCAGCCACAGACTTCATTCTCCATTCCACAAGGCCCTCTGAAGCTGGAGAAATGGAGACAGCTACCATCCACGGGGCAACAACTGTGGGCCAGGCACCTTCCTGCTGTCTACCTTTCACACCTTGGTGTGACTCTCTCCACGTTAAAGGATAAGGAAACTGAGGCTCAGAAGGGAGAACTGACTGACCCACAGCCCCAAGGCCAGGAAATGGCAAACACATACTCTTGAACCTGGGCAGTTAGTTGGACGCCCCCATCTGTGTTCTGTCATTGCCCTCCTTCCCCATCCCCAGACCTGCACACCAATGCACCCTGCAATGGAAAGATGCCTCGTTAGTCCACACTTGCTTTCCAGTATACTGTTCACACACCTTCAGATCCTGGTCAGGCTCCTAATGAGGAGGTTCTGGGCTGACCCAAGCACAGCTTGTAACCCACTCGGACCCAAGGCTCCACCTCCAATATAAAAGCACATTATTCTGCAGCTGAAGCCAGAGCAAACAAAAGTGTGGCCCCAAGGACAGAGCGTTTGGGAGAGGGCGGAAACGGCTAGCAGGCCTTAAGTAACCCAATCCAATCGAGCACCTACTAGGTGTCAGCTGCTGGTATGCATATTCACATACTTTCTCTTGAGTAAATCCTCACAACCACCCTATGGGTCAGCAATTCTCATGGCCATTTTACAGATTGGAAAACTGAGGCACAGACAGCTGAAGTGGCTTGCCCAAGACCACGCAAGGAGAAAACGGCACCATTTTTCTCCAACTCCCACTGACACACTTGACCCCAGCCTAGCCACGAGGGAGAAAAGGGAATGTCACTGGGAAGAGGGGCTCTGTCCTGAAGAGCCAGAGCACAAACAAGAAGGACAAGAGCTCAGAGAACTTCTGTGGCAGGGGGCAGGGCTACAGCCCCTCTCTGCCAAAGTTTGCTCCCACCCTTGCTGCCTGGAGCTCACCCTTGCTCTGGCTCTGGGGGATGCCTGTCTTGCTCCCCATCTGTCTTTTTCCTCCTTCCCCACTCTGGTTCTCAGCAATGAATTTGTGTGAAACCTGGACTGAATTACCACCCATTACCCAACCTGCCTCTTTCCAAATCCCTGGCATTAATGCAATCAATGGAGGGGAAGCCGGCTCCCATCGGCTGCCTGTCTGGCCCGCCCAGTGCTGACTTCACAGTGCACTGAAACCCTGCACCCCAGCCCCTCCTCCTTCTTACACCTCCTTCTTGCACGTATACAGACTCCCCCCCACCCCACCCTATACACACACATCATTCACACATGTGCCTATCAAAACTGAGCAGGTCCCACAGAGGAGGCCCTCCAGAAAAAAAATAAATTAGATGAAGGACTATATGTGCATGTTTGTTAGTGAACATTTATGGAACACCAGCTATGTGCCAGGCGCTATTTCGAGGCTCTGGATTTACAGCAGTGAAGAACCCAAAGTCTGTGTTTTCATGGACCTTATGGTCTAGCCAGGAGAAGGGCTAGACAGTCAACAAGGAAACCATAAATGACCAGGGTAATCCCAGACTGTGGCAGGAGCTCTGAAGAAAATAAACCAGGGGGTATCGATGATGATGGGAGAGAGGGCTATTTTAGATTGAGTGGTCAGGGAGAGCCTCAGTGAGGAGATAATAGTTGAGTTGAGACCTGAGTGACAAGAAAGAACCAGCTGTTGGAGCATCTGGAGGCAGGGGCTTTTTTAAAAAGATTTATTTATTTATTTATTGCTCCCCCCACCCCATTGTTTTTGCACTCGCTGTCTGCTCTCTGTGTGTTCTTCTGTGTCTACTTGTCTTCTTTTGAGGCGGCACCGGGAACCGACCCTGGGACCTTCCAGAGTGGAAGAGAGGCACTCAATCTTTTGTGCCACCTCAGCTCCCTGGTCTGAGGGAGCTTCTCTTATTGTCTCTCTTCTGTATCTCTTTTTGTTGCGTCATCTTGCTGCTCCAGCTGTCCACACGGGTCAGCACTCCTGCACGGGCCAGCTCGCTGCGCAGGCCAGCTTGCCCTCATCAGGAGGCCCTGGTAATCAAACCCTGGACCTCCCATATGGTAAACGGAAGCACAATCACTTGAGTCACATCCGCTTCCCGAGGCAGAGATTTTGAGGGAGAAAGAACAGAGAGTATAAAGGCCCCAAGATGAGAATGAAAGTGGTAGAGAAAAAGGGTGAAAGATGAAGTTGGATAGATAGGCAAGGACCAAATCAAGTAAAGCCTTAAAAGTCATGGTGAAGAGTTTGAGCTTTATTCTAAGTGTGATGAGAAGCCATTAGAGGGTTTTAGGCACGTTTAAGAACATGACTGAATTTGAGGTTGACGGAATGACTAGCTGCTACAAGGAGAATGGATTGTTGAAGGGCAAGGGGAAAAGCAGGGCATCCTAATGCATTAGTTCAGATATCAGATGAGAGATGATGGCAACCTGGGCTAGGCAGGTAGCTTCAGAGAGAAGTGGATATCAAGTAGTAGTTAGATATACCGATTTGGACTTCAGTGGGCGTGTCAGGCTCTGTGATAACCTTCAATGGATGGTTCCCCCACATCTGCACTCTGATATCTAGTTAGGCATTTCAAATATACCATGGCTACACAAGAACTATTGATTTCCCCATCAAACCAGGCTGTTAAATACAAAAGCATGGGCTTTAGGGGAGAGATCAGGGTTGGAGAAACCTATTTCAGGGAGCCATTGGCATATGGGTGGTTTTAAATCCATAGGAGGCAATGAGATCATCTCCTAAGAAAGTATAGGTAGAGGCAATGAGAGCACCTAAGACTGAGAGAAGGAGCCAGCGTAGGAGCCATCAGTGAGGTGAGAGGAAAACCAGAAACCAGGAGAAAGAGAGGCTCCAGGAGGGGGTGGTCAGCTGTATAAAAAGCTTCTGAGAGGTCCCAGAGAGCAAGACAGATCCTGACGTTGGGCAATGTATGGTCAACGGTGACCTTGATCAG
The DNA here is from genome assembly GCA_026826555.1 of Tolypeutes matacus. Lineage (NCBI taxonomy): Eukaryota > Metazoa > Chordata > Mammalia > Cingulata > Chlamyphoridae > Tolypeutes > Tolypeutes matacus. The sequence goes on from JAKSZT010054532.1 coordinate 2,013,505, forward strand.
AGCAATTTCAGTGGGAATGGAAATCCAGTGAAATAAGCAAGAGGGGAGAATGGCTGGAAGGAAACAGAGACATTGAGTGCAGATATTCTTTATGAGAGGTTTTGCAGTGAAGGAAAGCAGAGAGATGGGGCAGAAGCTGGAGGAGAGCATGGATAAGGAAGAAGTGGTAGTCAATGGATTGGATATCTAAGTGAGGACAGAACTTTGTTAGAGTAAGAGTACCAGAGGCAATGAGCTGGAAGACTAGGGGGTGGGGTCAGAGAGTGGGATGATTGAAATCAAGATCTTGAAGGTGATGCCATTATTAGCGATGGCAATGCCAAGAGTATGACCATGGGAATGGGAGACTAAGGACCAAAGGTGAGGTAGTTCAAAAACAGAGAAGCCAGAGGGGTGGGTGGGTCATCGATGTTAATGAAGAAGTTGTCAAGAAGGTTCACAGGATTGAGGAATGGAGAGGAGACAGTGAGCCACCTACAGATATCTTCAGTGAATGAAGGGCACTGACCGGGAGAGCAAAAGATGACAGCCACAAGAGGGGTAGAGGATGAGACTGTCTTTGGAGAAGCCATTGTTTTGGAAAGAGGAAGGAAGAGAAATGGTCTGGCAGCAGCCATGGGAAGCAGAAAGGACACCTTCCCCACCTCCCTGTCAGAGGTATGTGGGGTATGGGGGAAAAAAAGAGCTCCCAATTGAGGGCATTGCACAAGATGTGTCCTCAGGGCCAAAGGATGAAGGAAATGGTCATCAGAGATTGAGGATATGATGAGGGGAATAGTTTCTGAGAGCGAAAGGTGGGTTCCCTAAGGCATGGGGGCAGGGTTTCAGGGGCTGAGATGAGTGCCAAATTGGGAGACACAAAGAGGAATATGGGGGGTAGAGTTGGAAGGGTGATAGAAGGCCAAGGAGGCCTAGGCTTGTGGGGGTGATTAAGGTAAATGGGGTGTGATAACCCTGAAATAGGCATATAGTGGACATTCAGCAAGTATCCACTGATGTGGGTCCTTCTGGGCTAGGTCAGGGTTTCTTAGAGAAGAAAGCCTGGTCATCGGGTCAAGCCAGCAGACCTCAGGACACTGAGTGACTGACTTCTTGCTGCTGTCTGGTGGTGTCGAGGCCAAGAGAAAGCAAGGAACCCTGGACCTGGGGAATCTCTGTAGGTCCCCCAGATGGTCTGCAGGGGGCAGTGTCTCCTCTGAGGGAGAAGAGACCGAACCCAGAACAAGCATAAGTATGTGAGCACAAGTCCCAATAGACAAGCATGACTACTTACCCTCAGATACACCTGGCATGCACACAGAGACCCTGATTCCCTCCACACACAGCATGGGCACGTGAGCAAAAGACTATATATGTGCAAACATGTACACAGGCAGGCAAGCATGCTTTTACGTGTACCCACATGCACGCACACTGCACACATATACGTGCACACATGCCCAACACACCACACATGCCCATATTTATTTCCCCAGACTGTCATGTACACACACAGAGAGAAAGAGAGAGCGAGAGGCAACTGAGACTGGGCTTTCTTAAGTATTGCCAAGCCACAGACAGCAGAAAATCAAGCTGAAGCTGAACAATCCAACCCAGAAGAGGGGGAAGAGAAGAAGGGGCATGAGAATGAGGTGTGTGTTGGGGGAGTCAGGCAGGGGGGAGCCCAGGGAGCCAAGTGCTGAGAAAAAAAAAAGAAAGAAAAAGAAAAGCAAACTAGACCATTTGCAAAAGGGAAAGCCTTCAGACAGAGCAGGAATGCAGGCTGTAATTAGAATCGCTTCAATCGTCTCTAGATTCGAAGAGGATAGGAAAACTGGTTGCACATGCGGCATGGCGATCCCCAGCCTAGATAATGTCGGGCAAGCATGTGCACGTGTGCGCGTGCGTATGCACACGCATGGGAGCCCGCGAGGGCTTTGAAAAGTACACTTGACTGCAGGGCCTTGGGCCCCGGGGAAGCCGGTCTTGGGTGCCCCTCCGCCCCTCTGTAGCTGCCTGCTTTCAGGCTGGCCCCTCACCACTGCCACAAAAACACGTGTGGCCCAGCGGGGTGAGAGTTTGCTCAAAGCCACCCAGCTAGCTAGATTGGGCCTGGGGGGTGGAGGTGGGGGGAGAGGTGGGGGACAACAGGATGTGGTGGCAAAAGCACTGGATTAGGAGACAACATCCCTGAGCTCCAGTCCCAGGTCAGCCACTGACTGGGGTGCCTGATGGTGGTGTCCTCATCCCTCCCCTTCTCTGGGCCTCTGTAGCCTGAAGGGAACTCATGAGGGTTCTTCCCAATCTGGTCCTGAGTATTCATCCAGGAGGGTTGGTTCTGTGCAGCTGGAGGGTGGAGAAAGAAAGGGATTTGTGGGGTGCTTGCTCAAGGAGGAGCTGGGCTGTGAGGGATGTGCATGTCTCTGGCTCCCTCTGGCCCCGGGCAGAGGTTGCATTGAGGAAAAACCTTCCCACGCTGGCCTGGCTGGTGTGCTGCGGGTGCCCGAGGAGCCAAAGTGGGCCTAGAGGAGAGGGCCAGACGGGGTCCAGCCGGCCAACATAAACCCACATATTCCCTCTGGCCCTTCTCTTCCCTTCTTCTCACCTTCCTCCTCCAGGCTGGCTGGCAGGGCCTTTGGGCCAGCTGCTGTAGTCACTAAAAATAGCCCAGCCATCTTTGGGTGTGAAGGAGCCTCTCTGATTTGCAGGGTCCCAGAGGCCTGGCAGGTGGCAGTTGGTGTCTATGGCCCCTCCAAGCCAGAGAGATCAGATTCTCCTTTTCAAGTGCAAGCCTCAGTTCCAGCCCAAATCTCAGATTCCCCACTCACTGGCCTCTTTGTTCCCCCTGTATCCCAGCAACTCCCATACCATGGGCAGCGTGGGTCCTCAAGCACAGAGAATCAGAATAATAATTTAAAAAAAAAACTCTTATTGAACATTTACCATGTGTCAGGCGCTGTGCTAATGGCTTTGTGTGTGTGAACGCATGACCCCTCACCAGAACCCTTTGAGGTAGGTACAATTATCCCCATTTTACAGGTGAACACGTTGATGCATAGAGCGCTTAAATAAATCACCCAAAGTTACCCAGCATGTAAATGGAAGAACAGGAATACTTTTCATCCTCCTAATGGCAGATCCTTTCAGGAAGATAAAATTCCTGATCATAATAATAGGGAGACTTAATATTTATTCATCTTCATGTGCAGTGGGCTGTTCTGAGTAAAGAGCCTCCCCTCCCAGGACAACTAGCAAAATGATGATGGACAAGACCCATCCCAAAATTCAGGGAGTATCTACAACTGCAAGCAAAACAGTTCCTTCCATCTGCCCCATAATATCTAAGTCCCCTCTCAATCCAAAGCAGAGTGAATATCATCCTAAATTCCTCAAGACTGAGTAATGAACAAACAAAGGGGGGGGGTTAACCGCGGACCAATATGGATTTATTGTTATTGTAGGTATTATTATGTGATAACAGAAGAACCTTTTAACATTGATATGAAGATAGTGGTTACCCAAGGTTCAGAGGGGAGGGAGAGAGATAAATAGGTGGAACACAGGGTGTTTTTAGAACATTGAAATTGTTTTGTATGAAACTGTAATGAGGGATACATGGCATTATATGTTTGTCAAAGCCTATAAAACTGTACAGCGCCTGATGCATTTGGGAATAGACCTTGACCAAAAGGGGGAAACATTAAATACAAAAGAGTTTTTACAGCTAAAAGATTTCAAAATGAGTCGGGAGGTCATTCCAGAGGTTACATTTATGCATGTCTCAGGCAGATCTCACTGTCACAGTAAACATAGCCTCAAGTAAGGGTGCTCCTGAGGGCTCCAGAGTCATCCAGACACTATAGGCAGGGCACACAACCCCTTGAAATCAGCACCCTGTTGGTGGGCCTTACCTTGGAATATATGACAACCTATTTCCCCAATGTAACAGAGTTAGACTCATTTATAACTTCCCTACACATGATTCTTCTACCCCTTTTATTTGAGCCTATGATTGGTACTATACCTATTAAATATGTGTCCCAGAGACTTCAGTGTTCTGTCTGTTCATATGCTGGTTGAGCCCTGAATCTCAGCAGAGTTGCAGCCAACACCTACTCTCCAGTTCCTCACACTTGCCCAGGACAATGAACAAAATGATGATGATGGACAACGCCCATCCCAAAAAACAGAGAGTATCTACAACTGCAAGCAAGGCAGTTCCTTCCATCTGCCCCATAAGATCTAAGCCCCCTCTCAATCTGAAGCAAAGCAGGCATCACCATCCCAAAATCCTTAATTTGAGGAATGAATAAACATAAGGCAGGAATGCAACTATGGACAAGGTAAACTTAATATTATTGTAATAATGGAAGAACACCTAACATTGATATGAAGAGAGTGGTTACCAGAGGTTTTGAGGAGAGGAATAGGTGGACTATAGGGCATTTTTAGGGCATTGAAATTAAGTGTAAATCACAATGTAAACTGGAGACCTTGGTTAGTAGCAATGCTTCAATATTTATTCATCATTTGCAACAAATGTACCACACAATTGTAAGATGTGAATAATAGGGGAAAATGTGTATGCAGGTGCGGGGAGGGGGGTATATGGGAATTGCCTATATTTTGAGGGGTTGGAGGTACCAGAGATTGAACCCGGGACCTCATATATGTGAAGCAGGTGCTCAACCACTGAGCTACACCCACTCCCCATTGCCTGTACTTTTTTTTTTTTTTTACTATTTAGACGATACAGTTTAATAAGTTTTGATGATATTTACCATGTCTTGTGTCCATTACTGTAAGGTAATGAGAAACCTTCTTTTTTTTTTTTTTTTTTTTTTAATTTTTAAATTTATTTATTTATTTATTTTTAAGGATTTATTTATTTATTTACTTTTATCCATTTTTACACCCCTTCCCCCCCCCCGTTTTTGCTGTTTCTGTGTCCATTCGCTGGGCAACTCTGTGTCCATTTTCTGCCCTCTCTTCTCATCCTTCTCCTCCTGTCTTCACTGGGATTCAATCCTTGGAATCTCTGATGTAGGAGAGAGGCATCCTGCCCGCGCCACCTTAGTTGCTGGTTTTTCGGTGCATCTCATCTTGCCTCTCCCTTGTGTCACTCTCCTATTATGTCATCATCTTGCTGTGTGGCTCGCGGAAACTGGTGGTGCACCCGCGCACAGGGCCTGGCGGCCCACGCACCTTCTATATATTTTTAAAATTTTTACCAGGAGGTCCCGGGGATCGAACCCAGTTCCCTCCATATGGGAGATGGACGCCAACCAGATATAGCCCCCTGCTATATATCTTAAGGTTGACCAGAGATACCTAAGGTTACAGTCTTTTCCCATACAGGATGGTCATATAATAAATCAGGCTTAGTTTATCACCAGCATTCTAAAAACCAGACCTAGGGAGGAAAACGAGGTCTGGGTACACATGCATGGTTTCTAATATAGCGAATGTTTAGCCCACCCTGATTATCACAGAATCAGGACAGTGAGAATATTCGCATTTGCCTGTACTTTTGATGTAACTTTTCCATAATCTAAAACTACTCTAAAAATAAAGTTTATAATGAATTTTTTACAAAAAATAGAAAGAGCCTCCTCTCCCTAGCTGTGTGAGCCTAAAAAAGTTACATTCCCCGTTCTGAGCTTGAATTTCCACATCTGTAAAATAGAAATACTAAGACTAGCTGGCTTTCAAGGCAGTGTAAGGATTCTAAGGGACAATGTGCGGGAACAGGTTTAGCACAGGGCCTGGCTAAATATGAGTTCACGGTGCCCTCTTCCCCCTTCTCAAAGACACTTGGGGCATGGGGGGGGGGCTTCTTTGTCTCATTCTCTCCAGGGACTGGATGGAGACTGCCTAAAGTCCTGAGTCTTTCTCATGTCCTGTTCTTTCCAGGGGGCCCCAGTACCCAGGGCCTCTGAGCTTTTCAGAGGCCTAGGAAACCATTTAAGCCCCAGGAAAATTTATGGGCTCTAAAATATGAAAAGAAAACAGCAGAAATGAAATTAATAAATGTTCCCTTAATATGTCTACCACACGTACTATAATAGCAACCTCGTTAATTGTTAAATTTAGTATTCCTAAAAATTTCATTACATTCGAAAACAATTTGTTGGTTAGATTTCCTCACTTTGCAAGAATTCCCAAGTCTGCACGATGATTACCAAGAAATCGTAGCCAATTGGGAATGAAATGAGCTATTCACAGGCAAATCATTTCAAAAAGCAAAATTATAAAAATCCTTTGAACTGTTTTACAGCAAAAATTATATTTAATATGGGATGTGGGTACATTTTAATATATATGATATGCTGTGGGGTAAGGCCTCTAAAAGGAAGAGTGCCTCAGGCCTAAGAAGGTCTGGAAAGGGCCTGGCCCTTAGTAGCCAGAGGAGCCAGGCCCTGTGAGGAAGGGAATAAAAGCACCTCTGTAAGAAACACTATTTGGGGGAAAGAGTCTATGGGCCATGGCAGGCACCCACTCCTCTGGTCACTCCCCTCGTCTCAAAAAAAAAAAAAACAGAAAAAGAAGCTGCCCTGGCCACATGCATGTAGGCGCTGGCAGAACGGCCCTCACGGAGCAGCGCTTTCATGTACTGCCCTCGGCTCTTATCAAAGGCCCTTTCAAGAAACAGGCCTGCCTGTGTGCCTTTCATAATCAGGAAGAGAAATAAACATTATCTGAGGAAAAGCGAGAAGAAAACAGCCATGCGTAAACAGTGTCTGTTGGGTTGTCAAGCCCTTGCCCAGGACATTGTCCACTGGGCTGCTCAGTGCCCCCGGGCGAGGGCCCGCATGAGGCTCTCCTCTCCCAATTTAGCACCAGCATAAACTTGGGAGTCCCTCGAGGACCCATCCGTTTCCTCTTCTCTGATACCAAGAGCAGCAGAACGCTCCACTTTAGGCGGGCTCACAATGGGAGACCGCCCCTGTGCCGGCAGGAAGCGGGAGGTGCACAGGCCACCACTTATTTCTACATGACCCAGGGCAGGTCTCTACCCACCGAGCCACATGTGCAACATGGGGGAAAGTCACAGGGTTAAAGTGAGGGTGCATTGAGATCACGAGCGTCAATTGTAAGGAATCGGCCTCGGCACGGTTAAGAAGAACTTCGGGCCGCGGGCATATTTGTTCCGGATGGTTGAGATTGGATCCACAGGCCAGCCACTTGACCAGGGATCACTGATGAACTCCCGGATCGGGACCACAGCCTTGCCAGCTCTCTGGCAATGAAGATGGCTCCTCTTCCCCTCATCTCGACATCGCCCACTCTAGCTAGACACCCTTTCCTCATGTCTGCCCTCTCCTCTGCACCTCTTGGATGAAGAAACCCAGCAAGGATTCAGTTCTGCTGAGAGCTCTCTGGCCTGCTTCTCACTGTGACCAATCCAGGGAAGAACCAGCCCAAGCAAGAGGCTGATGGTATTATGCCAGCTCAACAGGGGCAGATCAGCATTTGGGGCTAAGCCACCATCTGTAAGCCAGGCCACCCACTCTCCAGGCCCAACATCATGTTACTGGTTCAGGAAGAGCGTGGCTCACTCTTTGGAATGCTGCCTCTCCTCTGCCTCCATCCTCTCTCCCTCAGATTCCCCACCTCCTTCTGCCCCCAAAACACCAGCAGCCCCTCCCCATACACCACTCTTCTCTCCTCACCCCTTACCACTTTGTAGGCGCCTTCATTGCCATTCTTAGCAGCAACTAGCTCCCTGAATCTGCATTTCTTGGTTCTCACTTCTGGTCTGCGTTCTTCCTTAGCCTGCCTCAAGGGCCTAGTCTGTGTGGCTTTCATCTCTGTATCTTTTGGTGCCCCGTGCAGGGCTTGGCAGAGGGCATACCTGCTGAATGGGACTCAGCACAGGTAGGGGAAGAAGGGAGCCCCACATTTATTACCAGAAAGATGGGGATCCCAATGCCTTCCTTGCCAGCTGCAAAGGGCTGTTGGAGAGATGGAAAGAGAGAATCATTGGGCAAGTGTATTAGACGTTGTGAACTGCTGTGCCCATGGACATGCAGATGATTCAGCTGCGCCGCATAGCTAAAGCCCTGCCTGCCATACTCATCCCTTGCAGAGGAAACCTCATTTGCCTGTTTATCACACAATGAGTAACATTTGTACAGTGCTCTCCAGTTTGCCACATCCAGAGAACTTATTTTGCCCTTCCATTCCTTGAATCCCTGCTACCACCCCAACTGCCAGGCATCCTGAATCCCATTTTACAGTTAGAATATTATTAATAATAATGGCAGGTAATACTTCTCAAGTGCTTCCTGTAGTTTTGAGTGCTCTGCCTTTATTAGCTCACTTGATCCTCCCAACACTAACGAATACCACTATTGTCACTCTTTTGTTAGATTAGAAAACCAAAGGTCAAAGAGGTTAAGTAACTTGCCCCAGTAGACAGACCTAGTCCATGGCAAAGCTGCAGTTTGAACCTATGGAGTCTAACTCCAGGATCCCGCAGACTGACCACTTTTCTACACTCTCTCCCAGAAAAGACACTGCAAGTCTGAGAGTAAAAGTGACTTGCCCCTGGTCACACACCCAGTGAGTTAGTGGCATCGCCTGGATCCTCTCACTCGGATTTATAGCACTTTCCACAACCTGGACTTTTCTGTTCAATACTTAATTACCTAGACGTGAACACTTAACTGTACTGAATGTATGGCAGGAGAGAGGTGGAATCCCTTTGTAAAGGAAGTCAAACGTAAGCCCGTCTTATGTTTGCAACTCATCCCACACTTATTCTAGCCCTCAAGAATTCTAAAATCCAGCTGAAGGGACCAGGAGACAATCCGGGAACTAACAATGACCCTGGAAAGAAAGGAAGGAGCCCTTCGTTTTCATGTTTGGGCTAGACCTGGGAGGATGAGAAAAGGCAGAGAAGTGGGCCTGAAGTAAAGGGGTGACTCAAGCAAAAGCACTGCTGTGGGTAAAGGCCTGGTGGGTTCTGACAAGAGTGAGGCTTCCCAAGTGACTTTTCTGGAAGGGAAGCAGGGAACAGATGACCAGGGCCTTGAACACCCAGCAAAGACATTGGATCGTGATTTTGTTGCAGGTCACAGAGAACCAGCTTACCTTCTCGTTGCAGAGACAAGCCATACCAGGGGAGTAGTTCCAGAATATTATACTCTGAGAGTCATAGTATGTCACAGCTGGAAAGAAGACGAGAAGAGGGATGATGACTTGGGCAAGGTCAACTAGTGAGGTTGTGGTGATCAGGCCTTCATTTGGGTCTTGGAAGAACTTGGGGGATTTGATCAAATAGAGAGGAGGGAGGAAGGGCCATGAGAGCAGGGGCCCAGGGAGAAAGGGGAAAAGGATGTGACTTTGGGCAGCCCCACATCTCATTCCTACCCACCCAGTCTCAGGTGTGGCTTTGAGTAGGGGGCTCCCTAAAGAGACAACCAAGATCCTGGAATATATGTTGGCTGCCCAGAATCCTGGGGCAGGGCCTGTGTTCTGGGGGGGGGGGGGGCGGGGGAACCACAGAGCCAGGCCATGGGTTCCCTTCCTCTCTGGGGAGAGCCCATAGGGAAGGGTTTCATCAGGGCAAGGGAGGAGCTGGCTGGGCCTGGCTGGCCGGGCAAGTGTCCTGGTTTGAGAGAAGCCAGACCTAGCTCTGAGCAGGCAGCCATCGCCTGCCGGCCTGGGAGCCAATTAGAGCTAGGGTGAGGTGGGGTCCTGGCAGCTTCTGCCCTGGGTCCTCCACTCCCAGCTGGCAATCATTAGATTGGCTCAGAGGATCCCTGTCAAGAGAGTTAGCCTTCTGGGATGGATCAAGGTGAAGGGGAAGCTGGCAGAGAGGACCCTTGTGCCCAGACCGCACACCGAGGGCCCCCCACGGCTGCCGGTTCCCTTGGGCATGTCAAAGAGACATTTCAAAGGCCTAGCCAGTGCCTTATCAAGCCATGTGTGCCCTCCCCCACCACGTGGCAGGCCATGTGTCCAATTCTCATGGGGAAATACGCATGGTATGTGCTCAAAGGGGCTGCTCCTCAGAGCAATGGGACAAAGCGTCTAAGTCTGACCAAAGCTGCTAGGAGAGTGCTGAACTCTGGGACTGGAAAGGTGGGATACAGAAATTCCCAGGATACCAAGCAGTGTTTACAGGGGCTGAGGTGCTTCTTCCCACAACCTCCACTTCCTCCAAGCTCAATGCCTTCATCTATAAAATGGAGATAATTCCTCCTTCACAAGGCTGGTATGAAGCTAAAGCAGAGACTAGATACAAAATTCCCAGCACAGTCCCAAGCCCAAAGTAAGTACTCAGAAAATGTTAAGCCAGCCAACACTTTTTTTGTCCCTACAGGGGAGGGGGGAGGGGTCAGGACAAAACAGGTGAAAAATCCACCAGTCCATGAAGCTCTTACATATTAGAATGTGGAGGACCCATATCATCGAACCGCTACTCCTTCCATCCTACCGATTTAGCAGCAGAATCCCAGAGAGGCTAAGGAACTCATCCAAGGCCACACAGCTCATCAATGGTAGAGCCAGAACAAGAATTCAGGTCGCTTGCCTCATAGCCAGTGCACTTGGCAACACCCAGGTATGCTGCTTTTCTCAGGCCCCTGATTCAGCCCCTGCAGCCGAGCAGTGTTGGGTGATTTGGGGTGCCGCTCCTTCCAAACAGGATATGATGAGGATGCCTCTAGGTGTGCTCCCAGCAGGGCTGGGCTGGAGATGGGGGATCCTCTGCTTTTGCTCTGTGCTGCAGCAACCCGGCCCCGTGCAGCCCTGAGAGAGGGGGGGGAGCCTGACTTTATTGGGCTACCATATCACATTGCAAGCTCATATCTCATTTGCTGTTCACCAGTCCCTGGCCCCCCTTCCCTTGCTCCTTTCCCGGGCAGATGTGCATGGTTTGCATTATTCCCCTTCCCGCCCACCCTCCTCCCCGGATATCTTGGTTCCATATTTTCCACGCTGAGGCTCAGTTTACTCCTGGCTGGGCTCCGGGCCTGCACCTGGATTCTAAGAGATTGGTCTGGGGTGTGTGAGTATGTATGCATGTGTGCGCGTGCACATGTGTGTGCATGTGCATGTTAAGGGGTAGGGGTGGGGGAAGTGCTGCTGGTCACCCAGCCTTTCTATCTGTCCTGCGGACAGGCCATCACAACAGCCTCCTTGTCCTCTGTCTTTCACTACCTGCCCCGAAGACATTATTTAATGCGACAGCAATTCTTAAAGTAGATGCCACAGACCCTGCTGCTCCTGAACCACTCAAATGCATGTTAAAAACAAGAGAGCCCCTGCCCCCTTCCCCACCAGGCCTGCTGAATCAGGAATCTACATTTTGACTAGTGTTTCCTTCATAAAGACTCCATTCGATTCTTTGCCTCTAACTCTTCACTGGCATGGGATTCAGCTTGATAGTCGACCTTGGTCACTCTTATTACAAGTGCATTTAACAAATATTTACTGATCTCTGCCCACCCCCCTCCCCGCTACACACTTTCTTGGTTTCCCTTCTAGCTCTCTGGCTATTCTGCTTCCTCTGCTGGCTCCTCTTCCTCTCCCATTCCTTGGATGCTGGAGGGCCTAGGGCTCAGTCCTACCACTGTCTTCCCTGCATGAGCTCATTCTCCCTTAGCTTCAACTGCTATCTGTATGCTGATAATCTCAACCTCAGCCTTCTCCCCTGAGCTTAGCCCCCATTCCAGCTTGAGCATTCTGCAGGCCCCTCAAATTTCAGCAGGACCCAAACTGAGCTCATCTTCTTCCCCTCACCCGGTGAACTTTCTGAAGCACCAATCTGATCATGTCACTTACAAACCTTCTGGTGCTCTCCTTGGCCTACAAGATAAAGCCCATACTCCATAGCCAAAACACAGGGCCTGGCTTCTCTGGAGCCCTCCAATCTCCTCTCCCCCCACACCACTCTTCTCTCCTCATCCCTTACCCCTGGCTCCAGATTGGCTGAATGACTCACAGTTCTATAAAGACACCAGGTGCCCCCTCACTTCTGTAGCCCACTATCCCTGCCTCCCTGCAGGTGTTACTCCTACTTTGTGGAACACAGGGGTATAGTGAAAGGAGGGGGGCAGCAGGGGCCTCTGTCTTCAAGCGCTGGTCCCTGGAAGCACGCTGACGTTCACATTCTCCCGGCACAATTTGCCCTGGCTATGGCATGGTTGAAACTCCCTCCTCCCACAGCTCCACCAGGCTAAATCCTATCTGTCATTTGGGCCCTTCCTCCTCAAGGAAGCGTCTCCTTACTCCCCTAAGCTTGTGTTGTTAATATGATGTTGATCAGAGAGGACCCTCTAAGAAAAGTGCCTGGCACATAATAGGCCCTCAATAAATGCTTTGGAAATGATAGAATGAATGTGTTCCTCTAAGATTTCCTCTGTCAATATTTGATATTATCATCAACAATGTCAAGCCTGCTGCTCACCCCACCCCAAGACTGCACTCACCAAGAGCAGGGGCAGCATGTTCTCGGACTACGGATCCCCATTGTCTAGCACACACCAGTAGGTGCTCAACAAGTGTTTGCTCAATGAGCTTACCGAGAGCTTTCTGTGCCTGGTGCTGGTCTACATCCCAGACCTGTGAGGCATGATGGATAAACAAAGTGCCATGACCCCCTGTTCCTGAGCCACCAGCAACTTCAGTTGGTGCGCTAAGGGTGGAAGAATGGACAAATCGTTTGCTCTGTAGAGATGAGGCGAAAGGAATGGGTGGGAAACCTTCCCTGAGGAGGTAGCTTTTGACCAGAACCTTGTTGGATGTAGAGGGGCTTTTTAATTTTTTCCTTTCATCACAAAAATTAGACTTTAAAAAATCTATTAAAGCCAAGCACTGCTCATTCAGTAACTCAGTGAATCTAGATACTAAACCTAAAATTGAAGATTATCATCAGCCTTAATGGACCAATGAACAAATGGCAACTTGGAGAAGGCAGTGAGTGCCACCATTGGTACTTGGTCCCACATTTCTCTGAAGCCCAAGTTCACATGCTGAGGACCACATTTTTGTGCCTCGAAATCCATGCATACTGCAGAAAATTTCAAACAGGCTGCTTCCTTAAAATGACCCCTTGCCTGCCACCTAGAGACCACACACCACTGTTAAGTTAGAAGTATACACCTCCAGGTTTTTTCTCTTCCTATAGCTCCACAAAATGAGAGACCATAGAGTGTGATGGTTCAGAACCTGGACTCAAGCCAGGTGGGGTCTGGTGCACACTCCAGGTCTGCCACTTACTAGCATTTTGTCATTGAGGCTATACCTCTTTGAGCCTCAGTCTCTTCATCTGTTAAATGGTGATGACAATAATAGTACCTGATTTATAGGGTTGTTCGAAAGATTAAATAAGTTGAAACCTATGAAGAGCCTTTAGAATTGTGGCTGGGACATAGGAAGTGCTCAACAAGAATTAGCCATTATTCTGCACCTTGCACCCCCCAAAACTGGAGCTATATTATATATGTACTGGATATCCTACTTCTTCCAAAGGAGTAGGATTTTGTTAGGGGCAGAAGGGCATTCTAAGCAGGTGGAGGAAATGAATGGGAAAGCATGGAGGTGAGGAAAATATATGATGGGTATTTGGGGGAAATTCAGAGAGGGCCAGAACAGCTGGAGATGGAGATGAGGGTCAGGTCACCAGGACAGTCACTTGATGTGGTAGAGCTAAGAAAGCCCAAGACTTTCTTAGTCTTAGGGGTGAGGTCCCTTCAGGCTTGGGCAACAAGCACCACCCTCAGGCTGGAAAGCTGGGTTCTCAGCCCTGAGTTCTGCTCTAGGCAGAAACCCCACTGGGGCAGCTGGAGGCAGGGACTAGTCCTCCCCGGAGTGAGGGGTGTGGCGGTGGGCCAGATTTTGTGCTGTTCACACAACTATCTGTCCCCATCTGCCCAGGTCCTGGGCTCCAAGGCTGCTTCAGGCATCTGATGGAGGCATTCTTTCCTCCCCAGAGAAGGGAGGAGTGGGAGGGGGTGGGCAGGGGCAGAGCCCCCTCTGCATCTGGAGGTACCCACCTCGGGGTGAGCTCGCCTCTGAAAGCCCAGGATGGGGAAAGCAGGGTGAAGGGGCCAGGGCAGTCAGCCAGGGTGGGCTCCCCTTCTCAGCCAAGGTCTAATGGGAGCTGACAAGAGCAGCTGTGGGCCTTTGATCTGCCCCCTCAGGTATGTGTCCCAGCTCAGGATGGGGAAGCCGGAATGAGGAATGTTGATGAGGGTGGAGATAAGAGAGGATCAGTCCAACCAGGCAGAAAGGGCCTGGGCCACCAGGCCAGGACTCTGAGGAAGAAAGAGAAGGACAAAAAAAAGCTGAAGCTATAAAAAGGCCTGCATAGCCCTGGCCCCTTTCTTTTCCACTGGGGGGAGATGGGGGAGTGGTGGGAGGCCCTGAAGGCTAGAGAGGCTTCTCTGGACTCAGCCAGGCCTCTTTTGACTGGGTGGGGTGCAGCCAGCCCATGTGGTCCTTATTTCAGGTCTACATACACACCCCACCCTGCCAGCACCTGGGCAGACATAAGGTGGGGCTGGGCAAGGAGTCAGCCTCGGCAGGTGAATCGGGGTGGGGGCCTCCTGCAGCTGCCAGCCCTGAGATCAGAGGCCCAGGCCGGGCCCGGGATGTATTTTTCCAGCTAGCCCCAACCCAGGAGACACTTGGTGGGCATCGCCCAGACAGAGCCTCAAGTCTTTCCATTGCAGATTCTAAGGCCACCACAAGCCGCCTCGTGTGCTCCTACCAAGTGATCAAGCAACATTTGCTTGAAGCCCTCCAGAGACAGATTGCTTCCCACCTCTTCAGGCAGCTTTCCTGGTGACAAACCACCCTCGCCCCAAACTGGCCCCATGGCCCCTGGCACCACTCTGGGCTGTCTCCTTCTGCCTTGCCTTTTGCCTCTTTCCAGAGGAAATTTCACAGACCCTGATCTAGAGGAAATCAGCATGTGAGCCCAAGGAAAATTGGGCAGCAGACCGAAAGGGTAGGTGAGGAGCCAGCTGCCCCAGTGGGATCCCCTCAAGCTCCAAGCATTTTGGTGGTGGGGTCTGAACTCCTGCCTCCAGGGAGAGGAGATGGGCATTAAAGCAATGAGGAAATGGAAGCCCAGAGAGAGGAGGACACTTGTCCAGATCTCACAGCTCCTTTGCTGCCCAGTGGACTGCTGTCATTCTTGGCCCACTTTAGCATCAGACTGCGAAGGCTGGCAGGAACCTTGCAGGCTATCTCATCCCACCCTCATCTAATACCAGGCTAGGAGACTTCTTCTTGAACCCCGCCAGCCTCAGAAGCATGAAGGGCTGTTCTAGTTGCTTGGCAGTGTGTCTTTTTTAGTAGTCTGCACTCCACTTCCCTGTACCTTTCCCCTTGCTCCTATCCTGCTTTCTGAACACTCTCAATGAGGAGGCAACTTGGGAGTGGTGGAAAAAGCCCGACTATCTGAGAGCCAGCCTCAACTTTTCCCTAGCCTTTGGGCAGTCCCTTCCCTTAAGGTTGGATGGAGGATGTTTAACCAGCTCAAAGATATATATTTTTTTAGTTCTCTGGCCATGACATTCCTTCAGAGGTGCAGGTGAAGACTCTGTCCCCATCCTTCTCCACAGTTTCCTCTTTTTCCAGGATAACAGCTCCAGTCCCTTCCCCTGAGCCTCCTAGAATGTAAGCTCCTGCCCCTTCACCCACCAGCTAATTCCCCTCAGTGAGGAAGGAGGGCAGGGACAGAAATCCAGAGAGACCTTATCTCAGGTGCTCAGAAATGTTTGCTGAGAGGAGGAAGGAGGGAGGCCAGTGTTGGGTTCTCATCTTCACCTCTGCCCCTTGACCTTGGAGTTGCCCAGTCATTCTTGGGACACAGGGAAGCCCCCAAGAAGCAGGACCCCAAGAAGTCACCTGACAACTTTGTCCAGGCTTTGTTGGGCCCACAACTGTGTATGCCCTCCTGGCTCCCTCTCTCCCCTCCTGCCAGGGCCCCCCAACCCCCTCTAAACCAAGAAGCCATCCTCCCCAACTCCAATCCACCAGGACACAGATCCTGTTAATTTTCTGGAACAATCAAGTTCTATGCCTTAGGTGGCTTGGTGATTCCTATTTGTTTCATCTGTCTTTACAAGTGCCCCTCCTTCTGGAACCTCCATAGCTTCTTCAGAGGCCAGACATAGAGATCTCTGACAACATTGGTGTGGGGGGAAATGAGATCTGCTTCCATTTAGGAAGGAAGAGTTTGGCCACCTTGAGCTTCCCTGGATTGCTGCAGCAGAAAGGGGTGAGCTGGGCTCTGTGGCAATCCTGGGCCAAGGCCTGAGGCCCAGCCCACAATCTTGGACCCCAGAGGACCCTGGCCAGCCCCCCAGGAGATGGCTGCATCCATGCCCTCCCTTCCCTCTCCTCTGCAGAGGTTCCAGAAGGAGGGGCACCTGTAAAGACAGACAAAACAAACAGAAATTGCCAAGCCCAGTGCTAGGGCACAGGGAGCATGGTTGTTCCAGAAAATAAACGAGATCTGGGTCCAGTTGGAATGTTACGCTCTCTTCCTGGAGTGGTCCCCTGCTCCCTCCCCACCTGAGCTCTAGCTGTTGAGTAGGGGAGAGAGGGCTGGGAAGGGCCTGGGGAGCACTAGCTGACCTTGGACTGGAAGAATGTGCAGGGGACAGGGCCCTTTCCCAGTCAAGGGCCCAGTGATAAGGCAGGGGGAGGGGGCAGCTGGAGGCTGGAGTGGGAGGGAGAGAGAATGTGCTGTGTCAGCCTGCTATTCTCTGCCCTGAACTAGCAACGCCTTTCCCCCTCCTCCTCTGCCTTCCTCCTTCCATTCCCTTCCTTCCTTCCTGCTTTCCTTCCCATTCGAGGTCTCCCTCTGCCCTGTCTTCCCATCTCCACAGCTCTTTGTTTCTTTCTCTCTTGGTCTCATACTTTTCCCACCTACCTCTGTTTCTCTTTCTGTCTTTCTGCTCATGCCTTACTCTCTCCTGGTCTGCCCCTCACGTCCTCTGGGCCTCTCTTGCTGTCTCTCTACTTCATTTTTTGGCCTGTCTCTTTCTGTGTGTGTGTGTGCCTTTCTCCCTGCCTGGTCTCTTTCTCAAGATCTGTCCAGCTCCCTCTGGCCCCAGGTGTGCATCTTTGTCTCTGTCTCTCTCTCTCTTCCTTTGTTTCTCTGCTTCTGTCTCCATCTCTCTCTGTAACTGTCTCCTTCTCTCTGTCTCTGCCCTGTCCCCGCTTCACTGCCTTCTCTCCCTTTCTCCTGCCTGGCTTCCAAGAGCTTTCAGCAGCTGCTGAAATGTGGGAACCCAGACACCCCAGTGAGCTAGTTGCACTTCTGAGGGGCACCAGGCCCATGGCTGCCTTTCCCAGCACAGAGGTGTTGGGCTTGTGAGAGAAGGAGGGAGTGAAGAGAAGAGGAGGGCACCAGGCCCAGTACACAGGGGGCCCAGGGAAGGTTGGTCCTGGGAAAATTAGGGGAAGAAGAAGCCATTTTTCATGTCTCCAATAAGCCAGACACTCTAAGTGCTTTTGCAAACACCTTATCTTCTCCTGAGATGGAAAGACTCATTGATCCCCATTTTCAGTTGGGGACACTTAGTCTCAGAGAAGGAAGTGAATTGTCCAAGGTACACAGTGAGTCAGTGGCAGAGCTGCTGGGATTTGAACCAGGACTTCCTGCCTCTGTTGTCCACCAGGAGGGGACCTGTTCTTCAGCTCTCCTGAGGCCATCCTCTCTAAGCCCCATGCCTATTTCCACCTGAGGGTTCTCTTTCCCTGGGATACTGACTTTTGGGCTTTCCTAGTAGAGGACCCATTTGAAAACATCCTGGACCACAGGGCTGGTGAGGTTCCAAGGTATCCCAGTGAAACCCCACCCTGAACTGACCAACCCCTCCCAAGGAAACAACACCCCAGGGCCACTTGGGAGAGATGGCTGAGAAGATGGCATCTGATGGGCAACCCAGAAAGTCAGAGCTGGAAGGACCCTTGGTGCCCACAAAGTCCAGCCACTCTCATTGCACAGATGGGGCTGTTGAGGCCCAGAGAGGGGGAGTGGGCCCAGGACACCTCAAGATATGGCCCTAGGGGGAACGGGGACAACATTTAAACAGGGAAATTGTCAGGGACCAGTTGGATTCGTAGAAACAACATGCAAATTCTATGCAAGCAAACCCACCTCCTCTCACTCCCACCATCTGTGTCCCATCTCAAGACCAAGCACTTGGGGAAATGTCTAGGACAAGTCCCCCAGTCCTTCTCATCACTGAGACTCCCTGGGGATTGGGGTCAGACTCCTCTGGGTCCTGTGGTCTGCATCCTTGGGCTTTCCTGCTCCTCAACTTGTGGGGGTGTACCAGCCCAGGCTGGCAGTGCAGCTGGAAGGGAAGAGTGCTCTCTACTGAGACAGGGACAGAGACAAAACAGAGAGAGAGAGAGGAGAAAGAAGACAGGGAGAGATAATGACAAAAAGAGAGAGAAGGGAGACAGACAGAGACACACACAGAGACAGAGAGAGATAGACATAGAAGAACAGAGAGAAAAAAAAAAAAAAAGAAGAACAGAGAGAGACAGAGAGTGGCCAAGAAAGAGACAGAAAGAGAGGCATAGACACAGAGAGAAAAGACAAAGAAGAGCCAGGAGATGTGAGCAGGGGAGCTGGTCTATGAGCTTGCAGCAGGCCAGAGGGCATAACAGAGTGTAGTGACTCCATTCTTCTCGGGTAAAAATAACCCCATTCCCTCCCAAGAGCACTGCCCCTGACACACACACACACACACACACACACACTCCTCTTGAGCCTGACCACAGGCCTGTGGCTTTGGCGGAGCTGGGATTAAAGTTGCCCATTTGTCAGAAGAGAAAACTAAGGCTCAGAAAAGCCAAGGCACTGGGCCAAACTCTGGTGCAGCCAGGGAGCTGCTGACCCAAGGCTTTGAGCAAACTTCGAAGTGGCAAAGGCCACTTCGCCCTTGTGTCCTACTCTAGGCATCTGGGTTACCCTGAAGAATTCTCCACTTAAGAAACAGGCAAGCGGGCTGCCCTTTGGGAAGCGACTGTGGCTCAATCAGTAGGGCTCCCGTTTGCCATATGGGAGGCCCCGGGTTCGGTTCCCAGGGCCTCCTGGTGAAGGCAAGCCCGCCCGCACGGCGTGGTTGGCTGACCCAGCGAGCACAGGCAGCAAGGGGGGGATAAATGAATAAATAAATAAAATCTTTAAAAAAAAAAAAAAAAAAAGAAACAGGCAAGGTGGAGAAGCAGGGAGCCAGACTTGCTGGAGGGCAGTTTAGAGGGAGAGAGAAAATGATTAAGGGAGAAGAGGGATTGGCTGAGGGGGGAGATGAAAGGAGCTAGCAGACAGGGTTTGGCTCCGGGATGAGTCAGGCCAATGGACTCCTGCGATAGTGATCTACAAATATCTCTGAGGTGTAAACAGCACAGCAGGCTTCAAGGAGGAGGAGGAAGGCAAGCAGGAGCAGGAAGAGGAGGGGCAGGTGTGGGAGACAAGTGGCTAGGCCAGTCAGGGCAGGGACACCCACCTTGAGAACTGTGCTGGAAGAGGCAGGCTTGGGCCAGGGGCAGGGCCCTGGAAGACTGTGCCCTGGAGAGCTGTGGAGGGCCATAGCGGGAGCCTCATGGCAAGGGAGGTGCTGACCTCCCACCGTAGCCCCCCCCCCCGCCAGGGAGCGGCCCGGCCACTGCCCGTTTTCCGCCCCCCCCCCTCCCACCACCCCGGAGTAGGGCCCTGTGCCGACTTGGGTCTCTTCCATCTCTAATAGGACTGACTCTAGGAGCCAATTCCCAGGCCTGGGCCTGATTGTCCATCCACACGCACTGCCTCAGGACTGCTCTGGAAGGGTTGGGAGGGCCAGGGAAACTGAAGGTGGGGGCTGGGGGAGAGGGGAAGCAGGAACCGGTCTGCCCAAGCCAAGCCCGTCCTGCATCCAGGGGCCCAGGTGCTGGGAGGCCTGGCCTGCCGGAGCAGGGCTTAGCCCCTGTTCCTAGCTCATCCAAGACAGGCCGTGGAGATGCTGCCCCCAGAGAGACATGAGGCAGGGCCATCGCCTCAAATTCACCCATCCATTTGTGTTCTGCTCACTGTCCTGAGGAAAGGTCCTGGGATGCTGCTCCTGCTTCAGGCAGTGGTGGAAACTATGGCTCAGAGAGGGAAATGATGTTCCTGAGTTTGAGGGGAATATGTTGCCTGGAGAGAACAGAGGCTATATGATGGAAGCCACTCTTCTTTAGGGGTTGGAAATATTGTCCCATCCTGCCAATAACCCATGTTTACACAGACCTCACACACACACACACACACACACACTCACATAGACATGCTGGCATTTCTTCTGTACTCTCTTCTGGAGAAAAATGGGGGAATCTGAACCAGGTCTTGAAGGAGACTGAAAAGGTCCTGTATGATTCTTTAGACAGGACCTGTTCCATGTGATATCTAACTGCTGCCTCACCACTGCTTTGCAAGGCAGAGCTCATGGCACCCATTTCACAGATGAGGAGACAGGCTTAAAATGATGAAGTGATACACTGACACCCTCGCAGCTTGAATGTAGTGGAGCACAGCCTCATACTCTGATGTGTCTGCGTCCAGAGCCCTGGGCCCTTACTGTGTGCCCCCAACTGCCTCCTCCAAGGGTGGAGATTCTGCAGCTCCCTCCCTTCCTCCCTCCCTCTGTCCCTGTTCACTTTGGTCTTTCAAGCCCAACGGAAGCTCTCCCCTAAAGCTCCACCTTCTGGGGAAATGAAAGCCTGGCCGGTCCAGCAGCAATAAAGAGGTGTCCCAGTTCTTGCTGTCCCTCCTGGCTGCAACTCCTGACTCCTGGCTGGGAGAAGGGGAAGAGAGGAACTGGGCAGCCCCTTCAGGATGGACATGCTGGGGCCATCCCATTCGCAGCTCAAATTCTGTGGCTACCCAAGAGACCCTGACACAGCCCACAATGGCCCTGAGGCCCTGGGAGGAAACAGAAGGATGGGGAGGGCTCACATAGATGGAGTCTGTAACCTCTTACAGGAACCAGAACTCCTTGTGCACGGCAATTCACCATCTTCCAGCAATTCTCAGTCTTCTGAGTTTCCAGAGACATTCCACACAGAACTTGCCCCCAGGAATGAGGGAGAGAAGGAGGGACAATTGCCCCTATTTTCCAGCTTCCTGGCTGGTCTATAGAGCAGTGCTGCAAGTTTTTGTCATTGCAACCCATGATTCATGATTACATATATCTGTATGTGCTTGAAATTTGAAATACTATCACGGTTCAGTCCACCTTTTTACACATGTAAAACCAAATACATAAAATGGAAACAAAAGTTTCATGAAACAGTGGTGAGCCTGACTACACAGAGGTTCTCTGAAATTTTCACTTTTATACGATTTCATTAAAAAAAAAAAACACCTCCGGCTCAAGACTTACTGAATTGATTTCACAACTGGATAATGAGTTGCAATAGGCCATTTGCAAATGACTGCACCATGAGCTACAGGCTCCTGACATAGTTCTGCTCCCAGAAGAGTGGCAGGCGCTCTGCCTCTGTGCTCAACCTCCTGGCTTTGAAAGAAAGACGAGGTGTGAGAATGGGCATAGCCAAGTGTGGAGATTGTGTGGCAGCAGAGGATGGGACTGGGGTGCTGGGAGCCAGAAGGAGCATCTCCCCCACCCCAGTTAGAGCTTCCTGCTCCTCTGAAACAAGGGTGGTGCACCAGTAAGAGCCAGAGAGAACTCAAAATGTTTGTCCATGGAAGTACATTCAACCAGGGTATCCATACTGAGACCAGATGAACTGAGGGAAAGGAGCTGATGAAAGAGACCATCCTCATATCTATCTCATAGGGGGCGTTTTGATTCCATGATCATGTATGTAAAGCACTTAATACAATTGCCAGCAGGGCTTCATAATCAACAGCTATTACAATGATCATTACAAAATCACTGCTCATGCTACACATCTCAAGACAGGTTTCCCACCTCCATGCCTTTTACTTGTGCTGTCTAGAACCACTTCACCCCCATTACCACATATCCAAATCCTACTCATTCTTTAAGGCCCAGCTCCAATGTGACCTTCCCCAATTGCCTCTCAGCTGCCCATCAACTTTTTTTTTTTGCCTCCAAACCTCTCCACACTGTGTCTCGCCCTCTTTTCTGGCACAGGCCACCTTCTACCTTGCATTAGGATGCTTCTTGGCAGGCCTAATCCTGCCAAGGCCTACTCCTACCAGATGGGGCGGCTTGTTGAGCAGATAAAGTCCATCTCACTCTGTCCAGGCTCACCAAAGTGCCCAGCCCAGTGAGGTTGAACACATTTGTTGTCATTTTAAATGACTTCATCTCCAAGTCCAGGGGTTCTAAAGGCAACTGCAGATATGATGTCTGAACCATTGCCATGGCTAAGAACTTCATGGAGACTGGGCAAGGAAAGCCCCATAGAGCACCAACTTTCAAGAATGGGGGAAAGGTAGGCTCTGACAATATTGAGTCAGTTTGCTCAATCTGGACCCATAGCAAAGTTCCCAAAAGAATGGTGAAGTTGCTGGTTGTCAGGAAAACTCTCAAGGAAACAGGGAGAATGAGGAAGCAGTGGGTTCACCAAGGACATGTTGGATCCAGTTAGGACTCATTTTATTTTGTTACTATATTACTCCCAGAACTTCTGCAGAGCTTCTGATGAGGTCCCCCACACCCCTTGTGAGTGAGATCAAGAACTGCAGGTTGGAGAGGGTCAGAGTGAGGCAACTTTATAGCTGAACAACCAAACTTAAAGAGCCTTGATCAGTGTCAACCGGGAATGAATTCTTTAGCCAGCCACTGCAGGGCCCTGGGCCTCCATCTAATCCTACCCACTGAAGTTGTCAGCAACCTGGATGAGGACACACAGGGCCTGCTCACCCCCAGATTACCAAAGACCCAGAAGAACAGCTAATATGTTGAACTGGAAAATAATTAAAAAAAAGAATTCTCCACAGCTGGGAACCAGGGGGCCAAGAACAGCCAGAGAAAACTGAATGGGGGAGTGGGGGGGGAGGGTAAAGTCTTGCTTTGAGAGTCAGAACCCAACTGCTGCACAAATACAGGCCGGGGAGACGGGGCTTAACAGCCACGTGCGTGAAAAAGGCCGAGTTTTGAGTTGACCACAAGCTTCACAGAAGCCAACAGTGTGACGTGGTGGCTAAAAAAGCTAATGAAATTTTGGGCTGTATGAATAGAAATACAGTTCCCAGATACAGGGAGGTAATAGCTCTACTGTACTCCTGCCGGCTCAAACCATCTGGTATATGGGGCCCGACTGTAGGCCCCACATTTGCCAAGGCCCATTGATAAACAGCCAGGGAAGGTCACCCAGGCCGGAGAACCGCAACATGTGAGAAATGGCTGGAAAAACTTGGGCTGTTTAAGCCTGTCCAGGGGGGACCACATGAGCCCAGCTCTCCAAATAGCTACAGTCTGCAAAGGCTCGACCATGTGTTGCACTCACCATGGGCTGGACACTGTGCCACCCCCACAACAACCCCCACAATTACCCTTGTGTGATGTAGAGCAATGGGGTATCATGCCCAAGGTCACACAGGTAGGAAGTAGCAGAACCAGCACGCAACCCCAGATCTGCTTGGCTCTGAAGTCCACGCTTTCGTCAACATAGCTAAAGGCCACCAATGGGGCAGAGGGAACAAGGGTGGTCTGTGTGGTCCAAGAAGGCATATCTGGTATCTGTGGGTGGAAACCACAGGAAAGTCTGATTTCAACTCAATTCATAGATGGCGTTTGGGATGGGGGGGTGGCTTTGGTTTGCTCTGTTCCATTTTGCTTTAACGTTTTCTGATGGCAATTTTCAGAAATATGTGAAAGCTGACAGAGTCCCCAGCCTCATCAGTTATCAAGTCGAGGCCAATCTTGCTTCACCCACTCCCTCTCCTCACCCAAGGATGATTTTGAAGCAGATTCCAGACATGTATACAGATGGTGATTTTAACAGTCAGTGCAAAGGAGGGAGTTCATTGTTACTGGAGGGTTGCAAATATCCCTGAGGCCATTCTGGCCTTTGGCTGTCCCCCATATAAATAGAAAATGGCCACCACCAGTTCCCACTTCTTCTGGGCATCACTGACTTGATGGAATGTTGTTCCAGGAGCAGAGGCTGGGGCTGTCATCTGGGCAAAGTCAGCAACCAAGCTACCCTGGAGTTGCAAGACCCTCTTCCCTCCCCCATCCTGGAGGTGGCACTGTCCTACCCCTGGGGTCAAGGGTTTGCTCAGAAAGAAAAGGGCACATAACTTTCCCCACCTCACACACACACACACACTCACACTCACACACACTCGTAAACACACTCACCCACCCTATTAGAGTCTTAAGGAGACATGTCCTAGGCCGCCTTTCACACCTTGCCCTGGAGCCTGGCATCAGTCACCACTGACATGTAGAGACAGGTTTCCACAGGAGCCGTGGAAGCAAGGAAACTTCAAGGCTTCAGGGGCCGCCAACCCCCAGGCATAACCTGCACCCCTAGCTGGTGGTTCTTTTTGGCCTTGCCCACTCCCTCACCATGCCCTTGAAAGGCACTCCTTTACCACCCCTTCCCTCAGTCTTCACCAGGACCTCCAGCCCTCATGGTGGGAAAGCTGGAAGCAGAGCTTCAGACTCTGCTGTGCCCAGCTCAACCAACATAACATTACTTGACCCAGATACGATGCCCCTAGCTTTGTACCCCAGTCTTGGGCAGGGCTCTGTTCCCTGCCCTGAATATACACTATCACACATATCAATAGTGTAACAGAGATGCAGACTGTTGGTTGGGGGTCCCACGTGTGCATGTCTAGTTTTGGATAAGAGGGTCGGGATTGGGCTTCTGGTGTTCTCTCCAAACAGAGCCCAATGGCAATTGGGCTTTTAAGTAGGTAAATAGATTCCAGAGAAGGTGGTGGAAGAGGTAACATTGGGTTGAAATGATGTGATCAGCAATATAGGCCGTGGTTGGTTGCAGCACTGGTAGTACAAATGTTAAAGTTGATGCCGATGAGAACAGAGGTGATGGAGCATGGTGACAATAAGAGCAGAAGAAGTCGTGTTGGTGGTGGTAAATGGTGACGGTCCTGGCCATAGGTTGGGCACCGGGTACCTGTCTTTCACAAGCTGGGGCAATGCTCTCTACAGCAATGCCATAAAGCAATGGCCCCACAGGCTGCCAAGAACCAAGACCCAGTCCTCTGGACAAGAGCCGATCAAATCGCTCAGGTTACAGAGGCTTGTCATGATGACATGTATTCAGTAAGGTCCCACCCAGAGGGTCAACCATATATATGACTTATCTGGAGGTCTCTTGACACAGGATTCTGTGCCAGGTCAGAGACTAGGCTCAGCCCTGCACTGGCCTCAGGTTAAAGAGACACTCTCCAGCCCCTCTTTTCCCACCTCTCCCAGTCCTCAGATACAGCTTCACAAAGACAATCGGGAAGAGCCCGGTGCAAGACTCAGGGCTTCTCTGACATCTGAAGGCACTGTCATGACTCGGGCAAGAGGCTGGATCACCAATCAAGTTCTGGGAGGCTCTTTTCTGTCTCCAGGAAGACAGGCCCCATCTTCCTAGCCTAGCTGGGAGCTTGATGGGTTGACCCTGGTGTCCCCCAAGAACCCAAGGTCCCTTGAAAGAAAGGGATCAGGTACCAATGAGGAGGCCTTCACACTGGCCATGGCTGGCTAGCCCTGGGACACTGATGCCAACTTGGTCTTCTCTGGGAGCACTAGCCCATCCATTCCATGGTGGAGCAAGAAAAGTATATATATTTAAGTCAGACAGATCTAGGTTTGAGTCCATGCTTGACCGCTTCCTAATTGTGTGCCCTTCCTCAACTCCCTTCCCCTTGCTGCACTTCAGTTTCCTCATGTGGAAGATGGGCTAACAGTCTACAGCTGGCCGAGGATTTGTTGACATATTTCTACAATGTGCAGGTCACAATTCCCAGCACATGATAGGTGTTCCATCACTAGTAGTAGCTCCTTCTCCTTCTTTTGAGTATCACTGAGGGACCAAAACATCCCTGAGTAAGAGACTAAGTGGCCAAGAGGCTCGAGTTGCCACCACTTGACCCAATTCACCAGGAAAACTCCAGCTTAGGCACTGGTCCATAGGGAGGTCTCCAAAAACACCCAAGGGTGACGATGGCATCGTGGCCAGGGGCAAGAGGAAAACGGCTCTTCCCCACTCCCCTGGGCAGATGTGGCAGCGCAGGCAAAGAAAAGACACTGTGTGGTCTGGCAGAGCCCACGCTGTCTGGTGACATCTCTTGCATGTCTTTAAGAGCCCTTGGATTATTTAACTTAGTGTGTGTAACTGTGTGTGTGTGTGTCTTTGCTGACTCTTCAACTAGACTGCAAGGCTCACCAAGAGCAGGGGCCACCTCTTCATCCCTCTCTCCCCTCTCAGCACAGGGCAAGCACCTGGATAGTTTCAGTCCAGCCTGGTTCTTACTTCTGTGGTTGGGCAGATGCTCAGGGTTCTTCCAAAAAAGTGTGAAGATTCCAAGTCCCTCCTCAGCTCTGGGTCTCTGGATTGAGGGGCCTTCTTTCTCTGAGACCATCTTCCTGGCTCTCCCTTTCTCTGGGAAAATCCACACAGGCCTTTGGATTGAGATATCCTGGTCTCTCCAGGCATGTCTCCATGCCACTGTCTTCCAGTCTCTGGGAAATGAGGGCGGAGCCAATGCAAACACTGCAGCTGAATAGAATCTTTGTGGCCTAATGATTTTGGAAAACGATTTGCACGGCAGGCTTATTATTCAGAGGATGGGAACCAGCTGTTCCCCTTCTCCCTGACAGCAGGATAGGAAGAAGTGGACTACAACTGCAGTTGGAGAGATGGAAGTTTCTGACCTAGAGAGGCAAATGATGCAGGGACCCGAGATCCTAGATTTGGGGGGGGCAGTATCCTCTCTAGAAAGCTCTAAAGGCAGATCACCTTCCAGTCCAGCTCAATTGGGGTGAGTGGTCCTTCTCTTTGGAATCAATGGGTCAATGAACACAGTGATCCCCAAGAGGCTCAGGGAACAAAAAGGCACAGGACAAGCAGCAATGGGCAAGACATGGCTAGGAAGCTGGAAGTGTGAAGTCTGAGGATAAAGATTTGGGACCGTTTTGACTAGAAGCTCATTCTAAGAAACTGCAGGTGGCCCTGCAGGGACCACTCCTCATTGAAGGCCAATTCCATGTCAGGACCTGGGCCAGGTGTTTTTTAATATATTCGTCTCATTCAGCCTTCAAGGCAAGCCTTGGGGCCTAGGTGGTTATTGCATCCATTTTACTGAGGAGGAACTCCTGAGACTCATTTAGAAAGGTGAAGTGACTTGTCCAAGGTCACATGCAGGCAGCAAATGGCGGGACTGGGATTTGAGCCCAGGTCTTTGCTACTCCAGAGTCAGCATTCTCTCCACTGGCCCACAGACCTTCGTGTCCAAGAAGAACAGTTATGAGCTGGCCAGCGCTGGCAGTGGAGAGAGAAGGAGGGAAGAATGTGGCACCCATCTACTCATTGGTGCAAGGAGCAAGGTTCACCTCCATGGGGAAAGCTCCTTGAGGCCGAAGCCTGGCTGGGTGCCAGGGCTAGTTGGGGGGCAGTGTCTATGCCGGAGCCTTTCCTGGCTCCAAAGAGAGCAGGTGTCAGGACCCAAGATATGGGTAGTCACTGAGAGGGGGCCTTGGGGTTTAGGGCCTGCCAACCTCTTGGCCTCATTCAAGGGAAAGTTCAAACTAGTGGCCTCCTGAGATACAAGGAGACAAGTCCCCACCCCTACAGAGCTGTAGAGAGGCAGAAGCAAGAGAACACCCAGGGATTGCACTATTGTACTGGGACTCAGTAAGTATTAAAACACTGTGTGGCCAAACGAAAGATGGACAATGTGGTGAGGAGCCCCGGGCCCTTGAGGCACGGAAGCTGGAAATCCACCAGGCCTGGGGCCAGGGACACTCCAGAGCCCACTTCTTCCTTGAAGTGGCCTTCATTTTCCTTCCACAGGCCACCAGCAGTAGACTCAGCTGTCCTTCCACTTCCCAGCTGCCCCTACCAGCTCTGCAGCCTGCTCACTGGGGAAGGGCAGCTCATTCCCAGCATCTCTCCTCCCCATCTTCTCTGCTACATGGCCACAAGCGCTTTTGTGTGGGTAGACGCTTTTGTGTTTAAAGGACTTCATGGCTACCCGGGGACAGAGAAACAAGCTTGGAGGCGGGGTGGGGTCATCAGAATAACAACCGTGGGGAAGCTTCCAAGGGTCAAGAAAGTAGAGTTCCAGTTGCCCTTGGCATTCATTGAAATGGAAATGGGGCTGGGGCAGCGGTTCTCTTAGGCTTTTCCCAGACTCCTTTTCTTCTATGGCCCCACAGCCACTGCTTCAAACTTCATTCTATCTGGCTTTTATGCCTAGGCTTGGGGCTCCTGTGTTCCCCCAGCAAGGCATCCCCATGACCAGCTCCCACCCCCAACCCTCTGAGCCATCAATAGACCCTGGGGGTAACAGAGGTCCTCTTAGGCTAGAATAATAGGCCTCACAATTGCATCATTCAAGTTCGCCTGGACTCAAGTGGGTTATTTACATGAACCCTAGAATGTCAGCCCCTGGAGGGACCTTCGGGATCATCTAGGTCATCCCTCCCCACTCTCCCCACCCTGTCTGGGAACATAGAAGGAAACTGAGGCCTGGAGAAGGGAAGGGAGTTCCCCCAAGATTATATCGAGATTGAGATGCTGAGGCAGCTCCAGAGGCCAGGGCTCCCGAGGGCTAGAAGGGCTCTCTCACTGCTATGTGCTGCCTTTTCTCAGACTTTCCAACTCTGAAGGCAAATGATTCTGGGCCTCTGAGAGCCTTCCAGTGTCCCTCCGAGCCAAATCCCGCCTACTTTACACAGGGGTTTTCAGAGAAGGTTTTCCCCTAGCCAAGGGGCAGCTTAGGCAGTCCCTCTGGCCTCAAAGAAGGAAACTCCCATTTACTGCTGGCCTACTGTGTGCCAAATGCTTCCCCTTCGGTTATTTTAATTCATCTTCCTTAACAACCCTGCCTCTTTGCCCCATTTTGCAGAGGAGGAAACGAAGGCTCAGAAGCGTGAGGGGACTTGGCCAAGGTCACATTGCAGAAAGTGACATGCTGGGATTGGGAGCCTGTGCCCTTTTAGCTACATCCTGCTGCCACGGAGGGCTCCTCTGAGGTCACCTCAGCCATGCCCCAGCTCCTGTCCATTGCTCGTTTCCCCTTCCACCTCCAGCCCACCTCCAGTTCACCTGGCTTGACCTGAGGGGGAGTGGTAAGGGGGCGGGGTAGGGGACTGTATTAGTTAGCCAAAGGGGTGCTAATGTAAAATACCAAAAATAGGTTGGTCTTTATAAAGGGTATTTATTTGGGGTAGAAGTCCACAGAGACCAGGCCATAAAGCGTTAAGTTTCTTCTCTCACCACAGTCCATTGCCACGTGTTAGAGCAAGACAGCTGCCCGCGTTTGCCATGGTTTGCCACGGTTCCGGCTTCTGGGGTTCCTCTCTTCCCGGGGCTGTTTCTCTCTGGCCTTAGCTCCTGTTTCCTCCACAAGTTCAGCTGTAGACGATCAGGCAAACGGCTTGCTTCTCTTCTCCTGGGGCCTTCTTTCCAACATCAAAACTGCTTCTCAAAAGACTGCTTCAACTCTGTTCTTTGTCTTGCCTTTTATATTC
The DNA here is from genome assembly GCA_026826555.1 of Tolypeutes matacus. Classification (NCBI taxonomy): domain Eukaryota; kingdom Metazoa; phylum Chordata; class Mammalia; order Cingulata; family Chlamyphoridae; genus Tolypeutes; species Tolypeutes matacus. The sequence continues at coordinate 2,043,135 of JAKSZT010054532.1, forward strand.
GATTCCCCACCCACCAAGGGGCGGGGCTCCACACCCTAATCATAACCTAATCATGCCCAGATTAACAGATCAGTTTACAAGCATGATTTAATTATATTTTTGGAATTCATAATTACATCAAAATGGCCAACTGTTACAGGGACCCACAGAGCAGTGCTCCTGGGAACACACAGGCCCAGATTCAGCCACCTCTGAGTATGGTTTGGGAGGAATTCAGACAGGGTATGTGTGAGCGTGTGTGTGCAAATCCTGCCCATCTATGGTTCTCTGGATGTGTGCAGGACTGCACAAGTTGCCCCGGGTGGGTGTGTGATCGCTGGCCACGGTGCATCAAAGTCTGGGTGTGTACATTTGTCTCTGTCCATGTGTGTCACTGTAGCTATAGATGGGTATTTTTTATGTAAATCCATGCCTGTCCCCCGGTGTGCCTACAACTGTGCGCGTACATGATTGTGAGCATGCAAGCTCATCTCTACAAGGTCTGGGTGTGTCTGTGAGCGGGTGTGGGTGTCTACACCAGTCTCTGGGCCTGGTGACTCTGACTCGTGCAGGTGTGCCTATAACATTGTGTGGGATTTAGACCAGTCACTGTCTCCAGGGACCTGATCGGCAGGGTCTCTTTTGGTCTGTGCATCTGGGGGAAAGTCAACACCACTTGCATTGGGGTCTGGGTATGCCTGAGTCTCTGGGGATGCCTGACACACACACATACCTGTGACCATTCAGACCCGATTTCAATCTCCACTGGTGGGTCTCAGCAGTACCCCATCCCCCATCCCTCCCCGTGACCTGCCCCTCCCTCTGCTGAGGAATCAGGACCCATGGAGTGAGAGCATCCCTATTCTACCCTGCCAAGTGCACTAATCCCCCCGGGGAAGTGATTACCAACAACCATACACAGCCAGGAGTTGCTTAATCACTCTTAAGAAATTTCTTTATAATCGGGGTAAATTGCTTTAATTACTCACAACTACCAATTTGCTTTTGAATGTTTCCCTTCCAGAGAAACAAGCCTCCCACTCTGGACTTCCAGGCCCCTCCTCCTCCAGGGTGAGGCCTGCTCACCTGGCCGCCCCTCCTACCAGGCGCCAGACTGCTACTTTTCCACCCACAGGGATCAAGCACAGCAGCCCAGTCCCTGGCCTGGCTTCAGTGGGGCTCCTCAGTTTCTGCCTGATGCTCCCAGCCCTCCTTCCCCGACCTCAAGGCCCCTTCCTGAGGAGGAAGTTAGAGAGCTTGGAGGTTAAAGCATCAATGGGACCCCAGCTCAGCCTCCCCCAGACTCAGCACCACAGGGCCTGGCTCAGCTCTGATCCTGCTCTGGGCTCTGCTGCCACCCCCTCTCCCCGCAGCACCAGTCACCCCCTGCCTCTCCTGGTATTCAGGGAAAATGGCCACTGCCTCTGAACTCCTTGCAGAGAGGGTAAGGTGTAGGTATCTGAGGACCAAGAGGTCCTCCAAGTCAGGGTGCTACCAGCTTTCTGCTGAACCCCCAGAAGAGGCATTGGCCCCACCCAGCTTCCACCCCTAGCCCAGAGAACCCCCTCAAAACTCCCAGAGAAAAAGCCATGTGCTGTAAGAGGAAGAGGAACACTGGCCTTGGTTGGAGTCCTTGGGCAAGTCATTTCTCCCCTCTCTAAGCCCCAGTTACCTTATCTGTAAAATGTGGGAGATGCCGCTGGCTTCCCACTTCCATAGGAAAATGAAAGGAGCTAGCATATGTGACCTCCCAACCCCATAGCATCAGGCCAAGTACAGAGAGGACACACAGTACATGCTAATTCCCAATATGCGAGGGTCTGGGGAGGCTGTCACTGCCTTCAGGAAGCTTCCAGTCTTGTCGCGGTGATAGAACATGTGGAGAGATAGCTGGAATGGAAGGGAAATGTAGTATCTGTCTTAAGAAAGAGAGACATGAAGCATTGGAGGTGGTCAGTAAAACAATAGCAGGAAAGAGAGTTACTTAAGGAGGGTGTTTCATTGGCATTCGATGTGCCACCTAACTCCCAGTGAGACTCTGGACACCTGAGTGGGGGCGCCTTTGTGTGGCTGGATTACTGTGGGCGTAGCCACTCAGAAAGGTACAAGACACCTCCCCCCTCCCCCACAGGCTCCTGCTCATTTGGGCACCTCTGCATGTACACATGTGTGTGCACTTGCTTGGGTGTGTATGTGTGAAATTTGGGGGAGAAAAAAAGTGGGTGGGTGAAGACAAGGCTCCGGGGAGCCAGGCCATCCCCTCCCTTCTTCTAAGCCTGCTTCTCTCTCCCTCTCCCAGGCGCTGGGAGAGGTGCCCCCAACTCTCCACTCACTGCCCCCTTAAAGCCCCTGTCCTCCACTCAGCCCCTCCGTGCTCTCTCTTTCCACTCCAGAGACACCTCCCTGATACTCCCTGATTTCCTCCAATCACTATTTTGACTCAGTTCACAGGACATCTGCTCCTCCAATATCCCATTAGATTGTTCCCGTAGTCCTGACAACCAGGGCCTAGGAACATCTCTGTTTTAATGATGAGAAAACGGAGGCACAGAGCAATGATACAACAAACACAAAAAGCTCTTCAAACCCTAGTCCCTTGGCCTCAAGACATGGCCTCTGGGCATGCCAGTGGCCATTTGAGAAACAAGGTGGGAGGGATTGCTAGGAAGGCTGCTTCCTTGACTGGGAGCCTAAGATCTCTTAGATCCTACTTCCACACCCTTTTCCTAGGCTTCAGTTTCACTGGTCCTCCCCCCCCCCCATTTCAGCACCCCATGGAGATAAGGGAACCGGCAGTATGGGGGTGGGGGTTGGCGGTGGGGTGGTGGGGGTTAATCAACTGTTTCCCGGAAAGCTTTGAAAATGAAGTTTCCTTTGTGTGTGTTGGTGTGGAGGTGAGGTGGGGGAGTGGGCAGGCCAGCTTGCAGGCAGGCAGAGCTGCTCATGAGTTGGGGCACCAGGTTGCTATTAAGGAAAAACCCCAACTTTTGGCCACCACTCCACCCTGCCCCCTTGCCCAGTGCTGCTAGAGGGGTGGGGGCGTCTCTACACTTTGCAAGTTCTCTGGACCCCATGTCCCTACCATGCCTGGGTGGGATTTTTGGAGGTGAGTAGCCCTGGTGGATGGGGGCTGAGACCCTGGCCTCTGGTGGGCAAATAAGGGCGAGGAGAACTGCCCTAGGCTGGAGGCAATGTAGGTCCCAGGGGCCACACAGAAGGGAGTGGGGAGGTGCTACCCAAACATCCCGCCTCTGAGCTTGTTCCAGTTTGATTTGGGGAGTGAGGCTGCTGGCTCTGGCTTGGGCTTAACCCAGCCGGGATGCCTCTGCAGCGTGCCCATATGTGGATGTAATCCAGATGTCCAGAAAGATCTCTTTGGATTCAGCGCTCTCTGTCCTCAGAAGGCCAGAACTGGGAACTGGGTCTGAGATGTTTTTCCCTAGGAGAACCAGGTGGAAAATCAAAAGCGTCTGGCATGAGAACCAGAAGGTTTCCACAGTTCCCTCCTTATTCTCTTCCCTGGTTCCTTCCCTCTCTCCCAGGACTGCAGAGACAGAGATGCTGATCCTGTCCCCCTGAGCTTACAGTCGAGTTGAGGCCACAGAGCTGTAATAAGATAAAATACAACCATCTAATCTGGCATTCCTTTTCTGGGTAACTGTGCTTCAGAAATACACATGCGCAATGATATATGCACAATGGCACTGCTTACAAGAGGGAAAGATTGGACACAATCTAAATGGCCATCATTCAAGGACTGGCTCAATAAGCTATTCCATACTATGGAATACAATGCAGCTGTTAAAAAGAATGAAACGTCAGCATAGATGGACATGGAAAGATGCCCCCCACATACTGCTATTTGAAGAGTGTGTTGTAAAACACACGTGCACATAAAGTAGGATCCCATTCGTGAAAAGAAGGAAACCAGTTTGAAGTCTCTAAATGGACTTATGTGTGTATATGCACATGCATAGAACAAAGTTCTGGCTTTTCCTTGGCTGCCGGGACTGCTTCGTGAGCCCTGCAGTGCAGCAGGGAGCCTGATGCTTCTTCGTTGACCTTTGTCTTCTTCTTAGTCCAATGGTAGCAGAACTATAAGCCAAGAACTAACTAATTAGCTACTACTAACTGGGTAACTGCTCTTGGGCCAGGCCCTGGTGACAATTGAACAGGTGTTTCTCAAGGACGGCTATTGTCTCCTCGTGCCAATAGCTCTGTTGGAGGCTGCCCAACACCAGTCATCCTGCCCAGGCTCCTGCCTCTGCGTTGGATGGCTTCTTCCCACGCCAGTCAAACCAAGGCCTCACCTGAGCTGAAGGGGTTTGCCCAGCCTCCGGTAAAATGCATTTCCTTTCTCCAGGTCAGTGGCCAGCAGTCAGCAAGAGAGTGTGTGACCTGCGTGCTCTGTGCTAGGCACCAAAAGGGGAGACAAGGGAGCTAGAAGACAGAGTGGCTGCTCTCATATTCTAGCAGGAGGGGGGAAAATGAGATAAGGTTCCAATTGCATACACAGAGCCCCTGGTCACCTTGAGCCAAAAGGGAGTTTGTATCAGGACTTATGGGGGGAAGAATGCATGGAACTCGTAGGACCTAGAGAACCAGGCTGGAGAACAAAAAGAAGCCAGAGAAGCTTCAAAGGTTCAAGAAACAGGAAGCCCCATGCCTGTCTTGTAACCAACCCAGCCTGGTCAGGGTACCACTGTCTGTCACACAGCCCATGTGGTGAAGAGCCACTACATCACTTGTGCCACCTGCTCCAAGAGGAAGCATCCTTTTGGCTGAGCTTCGGTTATGTGCCAGATCCTTTGACCTCCAGAATTGAAGTGGTCTGTCAATTACACCCCACACACACTCTCAGACCACATAAAATGGGGAGAGGTGATTCCTCAAAAAGAAATCAGAGTGCCATTAGGTAAGGGGAAGGGAAAATGGGCAGTCCCCAAATGAGTATGGAAGGGAAGCTAGAACAGAGGTATCTAACATAGCAACCTGAGGCCAGCAAAGCCAGTCTGTGCTGAGGTTAATGGCCACACAGAGCCTGTGGTGGAGAAGGTTTTGAGCCAGGCTCCTTCTCTATAGAGTCTTTTTCATCCTTAAAATGGTGTTGGGGAGGAGCTGTTGCTGCTGCTCTTTGAGCAGCCAGCCACTTGGGATCCCAACTGAGCCTGGAGAGCTCTGTACCAGCAACATTCTCTGGGACTCTCTCTTTTCCCTCCTTTTCTCTCCCTTCTTCTAAACTTGATCCTTGGCAAATATCTGAGCTCAATTTAGAAAGGGTGCTTGAAGCTTCCGGCGTCCTCTGGCTTTGGAGGCAGAGCCAGGACAAGCGGTGATCACATTCCTTGGAGGCCTGGCCTGCCAGTTCTCCTGCAAGGCTGGCCGGGGTTCCTTGGCCATGGGCAGGTCCTGAGAGAGAGCCTCAGACCTGGAGGAACAAGCACCACAGCTTCCCATGTCTTTCCAGCCTCCTACCCCATCCATCAGGACCCAGGACAAGAGTAGGGCTGCCTGGAAAGCAGACGGGAGTGGAAGATGACTACAGAAGGTACCCCAGGCTATCCTTGGGATAAAAGAGGAGTATGCTTTTGGCCAGAGGGTGGGCTCCGGGGTTCTCCTGCTTACCATCCCCTGAGTTGACTAGCCAATGCTAGATAAGCCACTTGGGCTGGGTTCTCCTGCCAACCCATTCCCACCCCGATGGCCAGGGGACACCTATCAGGACACAAACCCATTCCTAGCCCTTGGCTTCTTCATGGATTCCTGGCTTCTCATTCCCACTCAGTGAGGTGGCCCCGAGGGAGGTGAGACTGGGGACCCCTGGGTGGGTCTGCTGTGGCTGGGCCCTAGGCAGGCTGAGGCCACTGACTTTGAGACCTCCACTCTCTCTGCAGCCCTAGTCCCAAGGAATTAGCAGTCCCCTGGACTCACACTAGACAATCCTTGACCTGCCCCCTCCCCCCAGCCCATCAGTCACAAAAGTAAGAATGGCAGCCTGGATGAAAGTTCCTTCCAACTCTTGGCGAATGTGGAGCCACCACAGGCAATGTGAGGAGGTGCAAGGGTGGCAAGGAATGGCCCAACTCCCAACACTGCCCCTATTAGCTGTGTGATCAGGGTGAGTCCCTCCCCTTGTCTAGCTTCCCATTGCAAGCCCTTGGCTACAGGGAGGCTCAGAGGAGTTCAATGGAAGTAAACAGGATTTGTAACAATAATTTTTAAGGTGCCAGGCACTATTTTAAGCACTTGACACATATTAACTCATGCAATCCTCCTGACAACCCAATGACCTGGGGAACTTATTGTTATCACAATTTTTGGGGAGCGGGGATTTGGAGTTAACCTAAGGCAGGGCGAGACCAAGTAGCTAGTAAGTGGTAGAGCTGGGATTTAAACCCAGGCAGCCTGGCTCCAGAATCTTCCCTCTTAACCACTACACTCTACTATAAAAGACTGCACATATCCGTCTTATTTTTTAACAACTGCCTCGAACTAAGGCCGGTTCGTAGTTGGAGCTCTTCAGAGAAGGGACTCTCAGGGAGAGCTAATGAAGATTTTGAAAGGAATAATAATTTTTTTTTTTTTTCTAAAAAGTCTCCTGCCCTCCCTGGCTTGGAGAAAAGGGCCCCTTCCCCTGTCCGCAGCCTTGGATTTGGGGGAGCATATGGACCGCTCCCATCTGCTCTGGCTGGCCCAAGAAGAATGGCGGGACAGGAGCCACTGATCAGAAGCAGCGGGCCAGCCCAGGCTGCGCCCCGACGGCTTGGCTGGTTCCTGCGCGGCAGCGAGCGCCTACTATAAAGCCCCTGCTCCACCCTGGAGCTACCGGCAGCGGCAGCGCGATGATGGAGAGCTGGGAAAGCCCCTCCCCACGGAAGTCCACAGTCCGGCAGCTCCTTTGGCTTGGCGCACATTCTTCCTGGCCAAGAAGGAACACAGAGAGCTAACGGGATCCAGATGTGGGACTGTGCTGGGCTTGAACCCCAAATACCCCAAATACCAGCCAGGCCACTGGAAGACCTGGGGACCTAACAGGAGGAGGGGGGGACTGCCGGCCTCTTTGAGGGCTTGGATCTTAGCCTGATGCCTCTCTAGTTGTTCTTGAAGGGTCTGGAGTGTGGGGGCCTGGAACCCCAGGCTCTGGACTCCAGCTCTCTTTTGATTCTGTGCTTCCTCCTGGTGCTCAGCCCGCAGGGGGTCACCAGCAACCTCATGGGAGTTTGTGAACCTGGTGGGTAGCTCAATGCTGACCAATGCCAACTGATGCCCCAGGGAGAGGCCAATCCAAGAAGTTATCTGCTCCTTTTCACATGGCAGAGATAAGGTCACTGAGTCCTAGCTTCCTGGCCTTGGGCATGTCATTTCAGTTTTCTCAGACTCAGTGACCTTATCTCTACAATGCAGAGGGCTGTACATATGCAGGCATATGCAGGCAGTGTAACCAAGCCAGAACCCTGGCTCTGAAAGCCAACCCTGGCACCCAGTGGCTCAGAGGCAAAGGAAGCTGGCTTTCCAGAGAGCTCAACTCAGTGATGTGTCCCTCACTCCTACGTGCTTCCTTCTCCCACAGGGCTCGGCTAAGCAGGAGGAAAGGAGCTAGCCCTGTGTGTCTGGGACCTTGCTGCTAGAGCTAGAGGGCTGGAAAGAAAATGAAAGTGGGCAAATTTGGTGCCTCCTTGGACCCATTCCTTTAAGGACTGGTGCCACTCAACCCATGGCAGCATGTCTGTCAATAGGCTGTGGACCCAGACCAGTGGGCATTGCCTATGAGGCAGCACAGGGGGCTGGAGAGATGCTTCCTGATAGAATCTGATGGACTCTAAAAGGGTCTCCCTGTCCCCACACCTCTTTTCCAGCCTCAGACCAGCCAAGAGAGCCTGAAATTGCCCCATTAGCACTTTACAGCAAGTTTTTCTTTGCTGTTGACATCACTGTGTGAATTAGTTGATTAGCTGGCAAGGGATGGGGGTAGGGGAGATCAGCATTTCAGAGCCGCCTGGGACTGCCTGGGAGCATAGATCTCAGTCTGAGGCAGGGGCAGGGAGAAGCAGTGCTAGGTCCCCAAGGAGCGAGGCACAGATTGGAGAGCTGACAGGGCAGGGGCAACTGCACTTTCTGGAGTGCTGGACTTGAGAGACAGAAGACCCAGGTCCAAGTTCTGCCGTTACCACTGACTGGGTTGTATGACCCCATCAGGTCACATCCCTTTTCTGAGCTTCAGTGTCCTCATCCGTGCCAGAGGTGTAGAGTCTGCCCCAAATGGGGGCAGAGAAGGCAGTGTGATCCCTAAGTACCTCTCTTAAGGATGGCATTCAAGGATGTGAATTTCCCAGCGCAGCTCTATGCTGGGCCCAGCTTAGGGTCTCCCTATGGTCCTGGGAAAGGGGAGAAAACGAGACCTCAGGCAGAGAAATGCTGGGCCAGAAGAGTAAGGAGCAGAGGGTTCGGGTTTGTGGGCGACCCAATTCCTGGTCTACCCAGGCTCAGAAAGGTAGATAAAGAAAGAGGGGAGGGACAAGAGAGGGAGTGAGAGGGCTAACCCCATCCTATCTCCCTCCTGCATTCACTTTTAAAATAAAACCCATTTATATATAAATGTTGGCCTGATGCCCAGTCTCTGTAGAAAAGCTTTTCTGTATTAAACGCTACAATGAATTAAATTAACCATAATGATTTCTTTGTGAATGGAAACCTCTCTCTCTCTTCCTCCCTCCCTCCCTCCTTCTCTCCCCCCTCCCTCCTGGATGACATGGTTTTGATCAAGTTTTCCCCTCCCTCCTCAACCTCAACCCCCCACCCCACCCCCACCAACGGCCATGCCCTCCTTGCAAGCAACCAGTTCTGTGAGTCATTCCCAAAGTTAAACTGATGCCTGCTGGAGTCCAATGTGGAAGAGAAATCAGTCAAGCCAGGGCCTCATGTGCCACAAACAGGGCTGAGGGCCTGCTCTGGGAAAGCAGGCGCCCACCAGGGCTTCCACGTGAGACCTTTTTGGCAGCATAACACCTCTCTCTGAGCCTCGCTGTCTACATCTGCAAAATGGAATGGGTGGCATTGGGCTCAACACCATACTGGGGGAAACTGTAAAGGAGCTGTTCCTATGGGCATGGGGCATGCACAGAAGAGTAGGTGTGTGCCTGGGCATGAGACTGCACATACCCACAGGGGCATCTCCAGGCTCGGATGTTTAGCCAGGCGTGTGTGTGCATAGCAGGGACGTGAGTGCCTGTGAGTCTCAAACTGCAGGGACACCTACCCAGGGCTGGGCTCTGCACAGGCAGAGAGAAATCAAATCCGGGCTCTGCCTCCAAGGCCCTCACAGATACTGTGCAAGGGAGGATTGGGAGAAGGGTGATGACTTCCGCTGGGAAGAACTAAGGAAGGCTCCCAAATGGGTGGTAGTGCTTAACCTGGGGGCCGGAAAGAGGGGTCCCCATAACAACCATCTCTCATGGCACAGAACTCTATACTTGCCAATGCCCTCTCATAAGCATTTTGTCCTTTGTTCCACACGCAAACTCTAAAGAAGCTGTTACTCTTATGCCCATTTTAGAGAGGAGGAGACTGAGGGTTTTAAGCCTCTGGGACCTGTTTACTCTGCAGCCACTGCCTGGCCCCAGCCCAACACATATTGCATCTCTGCCAGATGAAGCTGCCCTTGGCACCTACCACCGACTTGGTGGCTCCAATCCTCAAGCTGTGGCTTCTGCAGTTCTCCCCTGCTTCTTCCCTACCACCTCATAAGGGTAAAACCTCAGGGGAGAACTTCCTCCCCACACTTCAGTGTCCCCATCTGTACCACTCAAAGGGTCCAGAGGCCAACCCACATACCCCCTCCCCCAAAACCACCAGGCCGTCATAGGCTTCTAGGCCTCTTCCCACACTACTTCCCCTTCCTCCTTGTCCACCTCCCCAAAACCTCCTTACACTTCAAGTCTCCCCCATGCTCCTAGTTAGAATTCCATCACTCCCTCCTTTGTGCTCCCTCCCTGTACTCTCTACAATCTCCCAGGCCAACTCCTCAAAGGGACATTCTAATTAGATATGGATGTGTCGGCGTTTCCACCGAATAGTGAGCTCCAGGAAGGCAGGGATTATATCTGATGCATTTCTGTTTCTCCAGAACCCTCAACCCAGAACCAAACACTGAGATTTCCTGAGAAGGAAGGAAGGAAGGAAGAGAGAGAGGGAGGGAAGAGTGTTCTTTTCAATGCAGAGAAGACTGAAGTCTCCATAGCTTCAGTCTACCTCAACACGGTTGTGCAAGATGAATGTTTTCTGATAGTTCAGGGGTTTCTCAGCATTGAGTGGGTGAGGTCAAAGCCAGGAGGGCTGCCATCAAGTGGAAGCTGGAAACAGGAAAGGCAAAAAGCATGCTGGGATTGGGGATAGTGATGTGAGATGAATGAATCCCAGGGCTATGAAGTCTTCCTGCCAAGGATGAAGAGCGTCTAGAAAAATGAGGTCCCAACAGCAATGGAACACAGCAGTCAGATGTGGCAGGTCCAAATGAACCCACCCCACAGACAAAGGAAGAGTTCTTGCTAAGGGCCAGAACCCTCTCAAGTCTTCATGGGAGGGAGAGACATACAGGAACCTGGTAAAAGTGTGGCACCTTGAGCCACACAAGAAGCGAAGGGCAAGAGATGGGAGGGAAGCCCTGCACTCACCCTTTCCCTTTTCACCCAACCCTTGTGGTCCCTTATACTGATGGGCACTGGCTCAACCCTGGGGCTGATGGGGCTGAACCTGCCTTTGAAATGCCTGGGCCCCCAGCAAGACCAACCCCCTCCCCTCAGCCTCCATCCCCATGGAGGCCCCTCCTTTAATGGCCACCATGGGGCCCCTTGGAGGGAGATCGGGCACCAGGATTGGCCTAGAAGGGTTTGGCAGAGGGCCAGCAGGCCTGCCTGGCACAGAGATGTGAGCGGATGGCCGTTGCAACTGGTCTAATTGCTGTCTCATCAGCTCTCCCAGGGGCTGCTACCAGGGCCAAGCAAAGGAGTGTTTCTGCTGTGAGACCAGAGGCAGCCTGAGAAGAGGTGGAGGGCCCGGTACTTTGAAAGGCACTCTGACAAACCTGAGCATGTCCAGGGAAGAGACCCAAGTCTGAGGGTGGGGGGTGGGGGTGGGAAGGGTGGGGGTTGTGGGAGCAAAGAGGCCAGGACTGAGAGGACAAACATTCCCATCATCGGCTCTTGGCTTCCCCCTTGACTTTGTGTCTCCCTCTAGCTATGGCCCCTGACCTTTCTTCCTCTTCTCAGTTTCCTCATTGGCTGGTGCCCACTTCTCCACCTGCCCTTGACACCTTAGACCACTGTTCCCTTCCCTACTGCAGCTCTCACCAGTGAAGTCAAAGATCTAATTCCGACAAACCAGTGGGTACTTTTCAATCCTTAAGTCACGGACCCTCTGGGTCATATGTGTTATTTTTGACTCCCCACACCTCCCACCCCCCACCACTCCATGAAAATCTCGAAGTCTGTACTCTTTACTTAGACATGGTTTTCCTAGGCCCCCTCCTGCTTCGGTGACCACTCTTTCTCCATCTCTTTCCCCAGGCGTGCCTCTTCTTCCACACAGTCCCTTGATGCCAGGCTCCCCATAGTGCTGCTCTCAGACCTCCCCTCCCAGTAGAAGATTCCCCGCCCCCCACCCCCACCCCCACCCCCACCCCCAGTTCTGTGAGCCACCCCCTGTGGCTTCCACTGCCTCCTCTCAGCCAGGGAATTCCAAATGCAATCCCAGCCTAGACCACTTCCTCCAAGCAAGCTGCAAGCCTGCATTACACGTTTGCCCAGTGGTCGTCTCCAAAGACACCTCAAATCCACCTTGCCCGAAACGAAACTCAACATACCCCCAAATTACGCTTCTGTCAGGTTCATTTCTCAAGGGGTAGCACCACCCACCCCAGCTCTCTTGGCTCTCAAGCTCAGAACCTCCACTCCTCCCTCTCCCTCACTCCTCTCATCTAATTAATTACCATAAACCTGCCAATTTTGCCTCCTTAATAGCTCTGGAATCCATCCCCAGCATTCCATCCCTACAAACACTGCCCTAATTCGGGCCTTTATCATCTCTCTGCCGCCAGAGTGTGTCCTTCTCTGACCAGCCTCCACACTGCAGCCAGCTAAACTTTCCCTACAGAAAATCTGAGAACATAATTCCCTGATTAAAATCTGCCAATGGTTCCCCACTGCTTCCAGAGGAGAGTCTAAGTTCCTCAGCCTGGCACACAAGGCCCCTTAGGGTCTGGCCCCTGCTTACCCACCATTCTCATCGCCCAGCCCTGATACAGCCCATGTTCTTTCAGGTCATACTCAATATTCTCAGCTCCTTCTTCAATTTCTTAGGATGGGATTTATGCAAACTCCTACTCATATAGGCCCCAGGGAGGAGTGGTTAAGAGTGTGGGCTCAGGAGCCTCACTGCCCAGCCAGGCAAGTCACTTAACCACTCAGGGCCTCAGTTTCCCTATCTGTAAAATGGAGATAATCGTATTTATCTCAGAAGGGAGTAAATTAGATCTTGCATGTTAAGCATCCAGGCACACAATAAGTGCTGTGCAAGTGTTAGCTGTTATGAGCTATTATTCACCCTTAAAGGCCCAGCTCAGCCATTACCATCTCTGTGAAGCCACCTCCTCCTCTAAGACTAAGATAGTGGCCCTCTTCTGGACTCCTAGAACCCTGGGTACCTTCCATCACAGCACATGAGACACTCTTACTACTGCTTGACCTCCCTCTCCCGATACTTGATATCAAAAACTGAGGCTTACTTATCTTGGCATCTCTAGCACCTAGCACAATCCTTTTCATCTGCGCCTCTGACCAGCCTGATAGTACTATCACCACCCCCATCGTGCACATGAAGAAACTGAGGCTCAGAGAGGGAAAGTGAATTCCCCAAGAAATTTCCCTAGAACTGGGCAGAACAGGGATTCAAACCCAGGTCTGCCTGGTTCTAAACCCAGTCTTTCTATGATACCTAACTGCCTTGAACCAGGGAAGGCTTTGAAATATTGTCCTATAAGGATGGATTCAAGGGATGAGGGGATGCTCTGCCTGGAGGAGAGATGACTCAGGGGGCAAGGACAGCCCCCTCCTGCCCAGCCACTTAAAGCCTCCCAGTGTTGGTATGTGTGTTTTGGTGCCAACACATGTCAGGTCACACAATGAGGTCCTGCCAGAATGCTCATGATGGAAACCCACAGGTGGGTACCATCGTCTCAGGATCTCCACTCAACCCGGGGCTGACGAAGTGGCTTTCCCATCTCATTGTGTCATTTGGTCAGCATTACCAGCACCCGTGATGAGGTAGCCATGGCTCTGATAGGGCAATGACTTGCCTGAAGTCATCCAGCTCAGAAGTGGCAGAGCTGCGACTCCAATTCACATCTATGGAGGTCTCAGCCATTGCTTTCCTTTTTTCCCTGTGACCTTCCTGATACCTTTTATCAACACATAAGTTCTTCAACAAGCCTCCTTTCCTTACAGCTGGGAGTCTGAGGAGACTGGGACTGTGGCTAGAAAGGTTATTAGCCAAAGAAATGGGGTCATGAATGCTGAGATGGTTTCAGTGTGGATGCCTACAGGGAGGTGAGACCCGACAGAAGGTTTCTAAGACCCTGTATTCTCATCAGCAAGTGGCAATAACACCTCCAAGCTCACTTCAAATGAGATGATGTATGTAAAGCACGTAGGCAAATGCCTGGCACCTGCTAAGCACCCAACAGAAGTTAACTGTATGTGAAATCTTGGAACGCTCGTAACAGTGACAAAGATGGTCAGTGAACGTCACCGCATTAAGAACCAGGCAGAGCTAGGTTTTGAAATCCCATCTCTGCCCCTTACCAATTGCAGGGCCTTGAGAAAGTCACGGAGCCTCTCTGAGTTGTCCATTGCCTCATTTGTAAAATGGAGACATTCATGAGTTCTAAAAGAGTGTAAAATGTCTGACATGGGGGCAGGCACTGATAAATGGTAGGAGATGTTATTAGACCATGGAGCCCAGCGTTCAAGACTCTGGAGCCACACTTTCTGGATTTCCAGCCCAGCTCCTTCCCCTCCCAGCTGTGTGACCCTAGCCAAGTCACTTAACCTCTCTGTGCTTCAGTTTCTGGTTAAATGAATGAATATATGTACAGTGCTTGGAACCACTCTTGGCACAGAATAAATGCTCTAGACGTGTTGGCGATTACTGTTGTTAGACAAAGACCTGAGAGGCATGCAATAGCATCACCCTGCTCCCCAGGCACCAAATGGAGGAGCGAAACTCCCCTTCATGAATGAAGACATTAGTTGAGGCCTGTCAGAACAGATTAATGGGGTTCCTTTCATTCAGCCTCCCAAAGGCAGAGAATGACCCCTCCGGGGCTGGGGCCGGGTTTGTATCAGTGGCCACAAGTAAGCCCGACTTCAGCCCAGATGCCCCAGGCTCTCCTCCAGATTGGGCCAGAACTTTCCGGAGCCCTCACAAAGACTTGTTGCGCTTGGAGAGCTCAGAATTCATCACCCGCAGTTCCACTCCCTCCTTGGGGGCCAGAGGAGGGAATTAGGAAATGAATCCACCTTTCTTTCACACACCACCTAACTGCAGCCCCCATGGCTGTCCTGCTACAGGGGCTTGGTAGACTGGGCCCAGCAGCTTGAGGAAGGCAGAGTAGGGTTGAGGGCAGGCGTTGCCCCTTGAAGTTCCTGTTCCTGCCCCAGGTACAACAGGCTTCTTGAAGACAGGGTACATTTTCCCAGGCGCCTGCTCTAGGCTCTGGAAACTTCTCCACCCCCAACCCACCCCCAGCCACCCGGGCCTCAGCTAAGCCTTTGGGCCCCCAGAAGCAAGAGCACAACCAAGGGCTCCTGCTCCTTTTGGGTTAGTGCTCCCTGTTCTGGCTGCCCTCAGGCTTAGGCTTTCACACGCAAAGCTGCAGTTGCATGTAAATGACCCTTC